>JAZHYW010016476.1:0-100866 GCA_037355805.1 Ixodes ricinus
ACCAGCAATAGCCGTTCAGTTACGTATTACTGTATAGACCTATGCGAAAATCGCCTTCTCCGCGCTGCCATCTTTGTCTGCTGGGCTGTGGAACGCCTCCTGAGCATGTGATATTGACCTGCTTTGCACTATACCGGATGTTACGCATGCGTCCACAGCTCAGTGACTCAGCATTTTTGGCCCAGGTGATAAGCGATGCAAAGGTCTAAAGTTGCTGTAGTGTTTGATTATGCGCAAGTCAGGGTCGCTTACAACCGCGTGTCAGCATTTGGCCTGCGCGCAGTAACAGAGCGAACGAAAAAACAACAAAAATGTTTTAATAAAAACAAAAAAGTGCAGCTCGCGTTTTCAGCGTCTTATAAAAACTATAAGAAAGCTTTTCTTGCAGTTATTTTGTTATCGTTAAAATTAGGACATTTATATCAACCCGTGAAATTCCTCCACCTTGGCGCCCTTGAGTAATATGAGAAAGCGTAACGACGCACAACTAAAACACGACCGGAAAATATTCGATTTTGTTCGCCAGAGGCCCCAACATTAAGGAAACACCACTGGTTACTGGAAGTTCCAAGCAACGTCAAACATTCATATGCTTTGGAGAATATACAGTTTTTTTGCCAAGCATGCGAATTTAGTCACGGAAGCTTTCAGGCTACCACGAAACATTACACTAAATATAGGAATGGTAGAGGCATATATAAGCAGGTATGGCAAGACAACGCATCTGGCGACAGCAGAGATTGTGCGATGGATATTGTTTTGTCCATAAAAGTTGTCTGTGTCGAAAAACATACATAGCCCCTTCTTAAGGGTTATTTCATTTATTGCACTTAGACTAATTATCGCAGTAAACTGTGTTCAAAAGTAACTCTTGCTCTGATCCTGAAATTGAGCGGTTTTACGGATTTTTTGGGGTAGGCAAAACTGTTGGCGAGTCCCAGCCATATATTTATTATCGAAACTTGAAAACAGCGCAAAATACACGGACGAGAATGACAAGTGAACGAACACAACGCCGACTGGCAACTGAAGTTTATTCCTGCAAGGAACAGAAAGAAAACATAGAAGAAGCAAAATAAAAGAAAAGATAATCAATCCCCTTGAGGCACGCCTCCAAACACTTAAACAAATTTGCCCAATTTCTTGATAAAAGCAACTTCGTCATTCGCCAAAGCCACGGGGGGGGGGGCGGGAGGTACTCATACACCTGTCCGCCGCTTAGGTAGCAATAAAAACGCTCAGTCAATTTCTCTCGTCACTTTGTTGTGGTGACGAGCCAGAATCTTAATTTCCGTGAAAACCGGACAACACATACACCTATCACAGTGAACTGCAAGGTGTCCTGACGGTGAAGAACGGAGGGAAATGGAATGCTCCCTGGCCCTAGTATCAGCACACCTCCCCGTCTGACCTATTTTCACCCTACCACGAGACAGAGGGTTAAGATACACGACGCTTGTCGCGCAGGAAACACACCGTGTGCGGTAAATATAGCCACACACCAAGAACCAGATAACCCGACACGATTGCCTGCGGCACGAAGACTTGGACAACTTCGAAGGAGCTAAGAACACAACAGTTACGGCAAACTTCTCAGCCACCTACTTGATCCTATGTGAAAAGGTGTGTACGTACAGCTGAACAACCGGCCTGGAGAACATCCTTCTCTTTTCTTCAAACTCGAAAGACCTCTAAACACTTTGAGAAGTGATTCCGCAACATCCACGACAACAGCCAACGAGAAGCCAGCAGAATGCAACCTGCTGGTCTGAGACACAAAACGTTTTTCGCAGCTTTGGTGATAAGATTTCACTAAAGAGGAGCGTAGACAAGACACGGCAATGTCCTTTTGAACAAGTTTGGAAGGAGCAGAATCACACCCCAACAGCCCTTCTTGAACCGGGGTTCATTAGACCAACACACACGCGAGGCCTGTATCCTAAGGGACAGGTCCGAAAATTGCATAGGACCCTCAGAGGGGGACTCTGGCTTGAGCCTCAGGCCTGGTGAACACCCCGAAAATAGGTCGACCATATCCATGACCACCTCCATGTGTTCACCCAAAATTTGGCTAGATCTAAAACAATAAGGCAATCATCCACATACCTAACCTTCGAAATGCGTTTGTCTTTCTTTTCAGAAATAGCTCAATCACACTTGGCCAAATAGATGTTGCCGAGAACCGGGGCAACACTATATCCATAGAAAATTCCGCTCTTGCAAAAAAAAAAAATAGAATCCTCAAACGTAACATATGTTGAAGCAAGATGAAAACGCTACAACTCGAAAAGGAATCAATCGCAATCCCCGCTGAGCACGACAAGGCAACAGACCCGCATATGTCAATACATTCCTCAACACATTGGGGGCCAGATTATGTGGTATGGTCACGGGTTGTGGTAACCGAAGGGTTCAGCGGCGGTCTCTAATCGGGAGACGCCAAGCCTACTCTCACACCCCGCAGCTTTCTCTCGAGAACACCGCTACGGGCAGGTACGAACGTCAGCCGCACAACTGATCGCTTCTCTAAAAAGGAGGACAACGTACCACAATAGGACTGGGCCCAAAGATGTTTATTGGAACACCAAAAGACACGCTGTCCCAAAAACCCCCTCGCCGACAAGGTCAGATGAAAGGCTCACCCTGTCGACACCGTCCCGAGAGCGCAGTCCAGAGCGGGCAAAAGACCTTCGCGACACGTCCGATCTCTATCGCATCCGCGGGAGGAGTCCCCCGTCCCCGAAGTCGGGAACGTGCGTCGACCTCCTCCCACCGCAGGCGTCGTCTTCACCCAAAACAACTAGGTTCCCGAATGAGCGGAGGCGACGAAAAAAGGTCCCCCGGGAGAGAGTGAGGAGGAGAACTCCCCAAGCCAGGCGGCTCTCCTACGCCTCACGAACAGGTTGGAGCTCACGGCAGCCAGGCCGAGAGTTCCGAATCACGGCCGTTATACCGGTCATCGGGGAAGGCGACCAATCTCCACAACAGCCTGCATAAGTTCACCATGGGGTATCGAATAAAACGTGTCCTCTACATCCAAGGACATAAGGTGACAAGATCCCGGGTTCTCTTTTAACAGAAATTGAACCAAAGACTTAGAGTTACCAATCATAAAAGGATCCTCTAACCTAAGAGACGGCAGGTGGCGCTGAAGGAAAGATGACACATGAAGCTAGCCTTTTGGGTAACAATTAGGTCTAAATGTCATCAACTCTTTATGCGTCTTAACCCCTAAGAAAACATGCAGACACGAACCCTTAGCCAAAAAACCCGACCTCCTAAGACTCCCCAGACCCAAACCTTCACAGAGTTGAACAGCACGAGCCTTGGCTTTCTTCAAGTCTATGCCCGACAAAAGCTTAAAATTCTTCAAAACTGCTTGTTTGGCTCGTTCATTACACATGTCTTCAGGTACCACAACAAATCCACCCTCTTTGTCGGAATCCAGCAGCTTCAGCTTGGTCTCATTGAAGAACGATACCAACGCAACAAGCTTCTTCCTCCTCGCCGGTCTTCTGTCCCCCTTCTTAAAACCGTCCAAACAGTCCATAAAGCACCGTTCTCTGTTGGTGGGCTTGCTTAGTCGGAAATTTGCATCACAAGGGCCAGCATCTCGGGAGGCTTGACGAAAGGCTCCGTACCAAACTTCGGACCCTTTGCCAAAATGTTCACCACCGAAGCAGGAGCAGATGCCTCCCCTAGAAACACAACACTGCCGTCTCCACTTTTTACACCCCGGGGATTCTTTGGAAACGAGGCACGGAAACGCTCTCAGATCAAATTCGTGACATTGGCAGGCTCCCTTCTAAACCTCTAAAGCTTCTCCTCCGCGTACTTGTGTAGTGAAGACCTGTAGCACCGAACTTTTAAACAGTCTGCAGGAAGCCTAGCTTGCCTCCGTGATTGGGAGCAAAGGATCTCACATATTCGCTTGGCATGTCCACTGGACGGGGCCACCAGTCCGAAGAGCCCCATGACTTCCGTAGGATAGCTACCTTTCCTGACGGCATATCCAAAGTGTCGAGCCTTGCAGGTAGCACAGGCGATGGCGTTCATGTAGATTGTAGAAGATATAGCTTGATGGGGTAGACTTCAAGAGCACACAAAACGGCCCGATGTAAAAGAAATGAACTGCAACAAGGCATTCCCTTTTCCTCCGTTCTTCACCGTCGGGACACCTTGCAGTTCACTGTGATAGGTGTCCGTTTTCTCCGGTTTTCACAAAAATTAAGATTCTGGCTCGTCACCACAACAAAGTGACGAAAGAAACTGACGAGCGTTTTTTATTGCCTGCTATCTACGGAGCGGACACGTGTGTCAGTGCCCCGTCAATGGCTTTGGCGATTGGCGAAGTTGCTTTTATCAAGAAATTCGGCAAATTTGTTTAAATGTTTGCAGGCGTGCCTCAAAGGTTTAGATTATCTTTTACCTATCTTGCTTGTTTTATGTTTTCCTTTCTGTTCCTTGCAGGAATAAACTTCAGTTGCCAGTCAGCGTTGTGTTCGTTCAGTTCTCGTTCTCGTCCATCGTGTATTTTGCGCTATTTTCAAGTTTTCATAATGTACCAACTAGCCCAACTGTATGCCTTTGTTGCCGATCTATTTATTAGTCTGTGTCGAATGAAAGTACGGCAGTGACCGATAAGAACACCAAAGAGCGAATAACGAAGAGGCGTGAACATGAAGTGCCCTCCGTTTCTTCGGCTGTCAGAGCTTAGAGACTATATTCGACAATATATCCATGGTGGAAAATTAGAAGGTAAGGTTTTCCTATTTACACTAAACAAACTTCAAGACTAGAAGAAAAAAAAAGATGGCCCACTTACGCAAGCATAACTAGAAATTTCTGCCTGCATGGCTGTCCTAAAACTCGGTGTTAAACGTCATAAAATTTAAGACCACGATAGCTTCTTCGAAAATAATCATAGATTAAAATTTGATGACAAGAAAATCTTTATATTTATTCAACACACATTCATGTCAAATTATGGCCATGTGGGGATTCATACCCACCATCCTTCATGCTGCAAATATGCCAAGCAGCTGCTTGTTGCCTATGTTCTTAGCACAGGTTTCTTCTACCAGTTAACGCAAACCGTATCACACACGCTAGAGTTTTATGGAAACGTTTGCCTCTACGATCGGTCCCGATACAATGGCCAAACGAAGAGAGCAAGATGTGTCCTCGCTTCAATCACAAAAATGCGATTTTGCACTCCGAAACAGGACGGAGAGGCTGAAAGTATGAGCCAAATGAATCGCCTCTCCTTACGGGTGAAACGACGTGTAAAGTTTTTGCAGAGGAAGATCGTGACAAACTAACATGAAAGAAAACAGAAAGTTCCTAACCTATACATTTGCTAAAGAGGCTTTATAGCCCCTGAACTGCTCCAGATGCTACTCTGGGCTGGCAGCCCGACGACAGGGATCGAGGTGTACTGTGTTAAGTTAAAGGAATGTTAATTGGTAGGTCGACGGAAATATTATTTTTAAGCTGCATTGTTAGCCCACAAGAAAATAAAGACACGTTGAGGAAACGAAGATGTCTATATTAACGAGACATCACTTATGTTAATATTATTATACATTTTCATCGTATCGGCCTCAAGTCTGAATACATATCATTACGACTAACCTCACTTTTATTTCGGTTGTTAGTGGAACTAAGACAGGTTTGTTTTACATAAAATACAACGTAAAGTTTTCTTTTCTAAAAGAATGACAACGTAGACCAAATATAATTATTTATTGCGGTAGAGGCAAATAAATTTTAGAAAAAGCAGCAGTGAGTACGTTCGGAATAAAATGACTCACAGAAAGTGCTTCAGTATAGATCGAGCAGTGCTGACCAATTGTTGATCGTAAACAGGCTTGGAAACACCCTTCAGGTCAAGGTTTGTTGAATAGACCAGCTCAAGGTTCAGGTCGCCGAGATCACATTCCGCATGAACACGCTCTCCTGGAGAAGAAAAAAATTAAATGTTCATAAAAACTGCTCTACATTATAGATTAAAGGCACCCTATTAAAATTCAACAACTGTCTGATGAACAAGAAGAAAACAAAAGGTTTTCCACTAGCCATTTTTTTACTAACAAACGCACGATAGCATAACCGTGCAACGATATTGAGTAATAATGTTTCTTATTTTATACAAGCTTCCTGGCAGTAGTTGTACCCATGTATACTCGGTCTCAGATGCAGTACGCTACAGTCCAAAAAGATTCGTTGTCGCCGCGAAATAGATCCTTTTCAAAACCCTGAAGCAACATTGGCGGTCGCTATCTCTCAGGTCTGTGTCGAGTGGAGCGGATGTGTTTGCGGCAGCTCTTCCGAAGGCGTGCGAAGCTAAGTGTATTTGGTGTTTCCTTTGTAGATTTTGTTCTAGTGTGTCTGAAATAGTTTGCATAGATTTAGGAAGCACTAGGATAGGAATTTAAACTAGTTTAGGCTACCGGGAGGCCACTAGCAAATAAGGCTAGAGCAAAGCCTTGTTATAATTTTGGCGGGAATTTTTTTTCTTTTCTAGCACGGTTTGAGGTAGATAGACACAATGGCTCGGCGTAGCAAACCTTACAAGAGGGGTGATGACCTAGAGTCGTGTGATGAGTGCATGCGGAGGGTGTATCTAGATGAGACTGATTGTGAGAGCTGAGCGGAGGCGGAGGAGGGTAGCTTGGTTTGCCGAATCTGAAAGAGGCTTGCGGAGGGATTTAAGTTGATAGAGGGGAGTGCGCAGCCAGGGTTGAGGAGGTCAAGCGGAAGCTCAAGGTAGAGCGTCAGAAGCGGGTGGTCCTGGAGACTCAGGTCGGTGTGTTAGCTAAGAGGGAGGAACTTAAGGTCGAGTTTTAGGAACTCATCAGCGAATGGGAAAGAAAAGTGAAGCGCATGGTAGACGAGCTTAGTGAGAAGCGGGAGAGCGGGTGGAGCTTGAGAGAATGGTGGAGGAGCTAAAGAAGGGGGAAGTGTGGAAGGCTTTGACGGGGCGGCGTAAGAGGGACTGAGAGGCTGGGTTGGAGCAGCTGAGGAGGAGGCGACAGCGAACGTAGCAGTAATGGCAGTCTCAGAGGAAGGAAGCACTAGTGAACAGGTGAAAGTCAGCGGGCGTGGGAGTGGCTCCTCGATCCTACAGTGCCGTAGTCGCACAGGTTACCAGCGGAGCAGTAAAGGACGCGGTGGTAAACCGACAGACAGAAAGTGAGGTAGTGCAAGATAGCTGGGGGAGTCAGCCTCAGGACAGGGACGGAGGGAAAGGGAGTGAAGACGGGCAGTCGGAAACTAAGAGGGTACTGCTGGTAGGAGACTCGAACTTAACAAGGGTTAAAGGGGGCTTACTGCCAGGGTGAAAGGAGACGGGAGGGTAAACGTAGTGGCCCAGTCAGGGAAGTGCTTCGTGGACGCTATGGCCAAAGCTAAGGAAGAGCTCTGGGGTAACATGGAGGGAGATAATTTAGTAGTACTGCATACCGGACTCGATAATGTGTTGGAGGGAAGGAGCCAGAACCTCGGCAGGCACGTAGAGGTAGGGGTACGTAAGCTGAGGAGGCCTCTGAGAGGGTGCTTGTGCGAATATGAACTATCCCAGAGGTCTGGGGACAGACTTTTCAGACAGAGCAACGGGTGGTGGCAGCTAACCGGGAAATTATGGGGATGGGGAAACGACTTCAGTAGGGCGTATTGGAAGTAAACAGGGTGGTGTATGAGGCTTGCTCCAGACCCTTTTACATGGGGCATCCACAACAGTAGAACCACAGGTAGAACGGTAGGAAATAGGTTTGGGCGTAATGTCTTAGATTTCTTGGGGACCCACGGAGCCCGGAGGGCACAGGTGTATATGTACCAGTACCATATGTATCAGTACCAGAGTCGGGGGAAGCTCCTGGGTATGAGTACTGCAAGAGCAGCAGGGGGAAGCCCCGTAAAAATAAGAGAAAGAATCGGCTCAGTATAGGGTTCATAAGCATGCAGGGAGGTAGAAACAGAATGAAGTGAGAGGATATTGGTCAAAAATTATAGGGTGAAAATTTTACAGTGTATAAGCTTGCAGAAGCGCACCGTAGAGATGAGGAGGAACCACCGTACATGCCAGGCTACTCCTGGATGGGATGCAGCCGGAGTGGAGGTGAACACAAAGGCGGAGGTCTAGGTTTGTTAGTTAAAGGACAAGACTGGGAAAGAGAAAAGGAAAGCTGCAAAGAACACGCATGGCTAAAAGGTAGGGTAACACATCTGAACATACTTCTGGGGTTTGCATACCTGAAAAAAGGAAATGACTGAAGGGAGGATAATACAGAACACTTTGCGTGTATATCGAGGGACATAAAAAAGATTGGTCTTAATCAGGAAATAATTATCACAGGAGGCATGAATGCCCACTTAGAAGAGTTTGACGGATTCACGGATACAACAGGAAAGTTGTTACAATATTTTTGTGGTGCCCTGGACCTAGTGTTAGTTAATGCACAAGTAAAATGCGACGGGAAAATAACGTGGGAACGAAGCAACTCGCACTTAACATTAGACTACTGCGTCATCTCCCACAAATTGTACGGAAGGTTAGGAAGTATGGAAATAGATGAGGAAGGTTCAAAAAGCATAGAGAGTGACCACAAAAGAATTAAGATTAAATTTGGCGCATCCGAGCAAGAACACCAAGCTCAGGAACGAGCGGGTAAGCCGAAACTACGTAAAGCTCAAATACGCAATGTATTTAAAGGTATTGAGAACGTAGTTTCGAAACAACCAGCAAGAGAATGAACGGATAAGGCTAGAGTAAATATATTTAGAAGATAATTTTGAGAAGCATCGAATTAAAAAGGAGGAAAGCAAAAACAGACACAAACCAAAATCTGGTGGGATGAGGAGGTCAAATCAGTCATACTGATGCGCCAAGAGACATCTACGGAGCGTAAGCAAAGAAAAGGAGAGCCTTGTCAGCTGAAGTAGAATCAAAATGGGAGAATTTCCAAGAGCGGAAAAGGGAGGCAACTTTAATACAGGCCAAAATTTGGAATGCAGAAGTGCAGTGGATGATGGAATTAAATAAAAAAGATAGGAATGCGGCGATAAGGTTTGGGAGCACATTAAAGCGCAGGGGAGAAAGAGACAGTTTCCATCACTTACTGAAAACACAGGAAGAATAACAGTAGAGGGGGAGAGGCACGGGAATATATTAGGTAGACAATCGGAGAGGCTTTTTCCCAGCTTGAGCAAAGGGGGACAGTGTATAGCACTGACTGCAGCAATGTAGAGAAGGAACAGAATTACGTAACAATAGAGATGGCCACAAAAGAATGGGACAAGGCAGGAAGTAAGGTTCCAGCAGGTACAGCGACAGGTCCAGACCACATACCCATGGAACTCATAAAGACACGAAGAAAAACAAGCAAATTGAAGTTACCGCATGTGATTAATCAAGCAATTATCGAAGGGGAGGTGCCTAATGACTGGAAACTAAGTAAAATTAGACCAATATATAAAGGCAGAGGAAACAAAGACAACATTAAGTCATATCGCCCGATAACGGTAACTTCAGTTCTATTCAAGTTAGCTATGCAAATAGTAAAGCAGAGATGGGGGGAATGGGCAGAAGACATGCAAATACTGGGTGAGCTCCAAGAAGGATTCCGAAGAGATAGAATATTAAAAGAGGCTGGAACTTATTTGTCGCCGCACAATGTATAGAAATAGCAATGAAGAACCAAACTCCCTTATGGTTGGCTCTTTTGGACATCAAGGGAGCGTACGATAATGTGGGCCAGGAAAACCTCTGGGGTTAGTTGAGGGAGTATAACTTAGATGCAAATGCGGTTAGGTTTCTCAGCAGGTGGACACAGACAATAAGGTAGTTATAACATGGGAGCAGAAACTACACAGCCCGCAGCAATAAAATGAGGGCTCAGGCAGGGTTGTCCACTGTCACCGATGCTCTTCATGACATATCAGTGAAATGGAAAAAAATTGGAACAGAGCAACTTAGGTTTTGATGGGAGTTATATGTAAGGAGAGAGAACTGTAATACAAGTAATACCAGGACTGATGTATGCGGATGACATAGTACTCATGGCAGATAACCAGGATACATTACAGGAACTAGCTGGCATATGTGGAGAGTAAGGGGACACCTTGTGCACGGGTTTCAGTAGTGACAAGTCTGAAGTAATGGTGTTCAATGACGAGAAGAAGGAACCCGGAGGATACAAGACATTGTAATAGACCATGTTGGAAAATACAAATATCTGGGAGTCTGGCTCAATCAGGGAAGGAAATATCTCGAGGAACATGAGAAGAATATAATTAGAAATGGAAAAAGAAATTAATCTATTATGAAGCTCAGGATACTATGAAACTATAATAGATATGAAGTGGTCAGGAGTATATTGAAACGACTAATGGTACCATGACTGCCTTTTGGCAGTGGGCTACAGTGCGTAAAATCAGGTTCAAGCATGATTAGAGATTCGACAAAGAAGCGTAGGCAGATTGGCACTGAGAGCACATGGAAAGACACCAAATGAGGGAGTACAGGGGGACATGAGCTGGTCGTCATTTGAGAACAGAGAGGCAATTAGTAAGTTAAAATTTGAACAAAGGTTGACCGATATGGATGATACGCGGTGAGCACGAATAGTATTCAAGTGTTTCCACCTGAAAAGTTTAAATACAAAATGGAAAAAGCCGAACCCGAAAGCTTACATTTAATTACGTATAAACTAGTGTTTGGGCTGAGCAAACTACTTCAGTAAAGAAGGGAGTGAAAGAGGCAGAAAGGAAAATGTGGGAGAAAAGAATGCAGGTAAAATCACCTCTAACAGGTAACGAAAACCGGACATAACAAAGGAAAATGTGTTTTACCATTCACTGGGAAGTTATTTGCCGTTCGAGGCAGGAACGGGAGTCCTGAGGACGTATAGGGCTAAATTTCAGGAGACAGACATATTATGTGCCACCTGCTATAATGAGAGCGGTACACTAGAGCACTTGGTTTTGAAGTGCACGGGGCTTCGACCTGCCCTCCCTGAAGGGATAACGGATTTGGCCGGGGCTCTGGTTTTTGCTGGCGACGATGTGAGGACGGAAGAGAAAAGGGTTACAGTCACAAAGAGGCCATTAGAAGATTGGAGGAAATTCTCAAGGGAAAACTGATTAATGTACAACTAACTAGCACAGCTGGGGACACGAGGGACAGAGGAAAATTGGGACAATCTCCCACGTGGCTCCGGCCCAAAATTTCAACCTTGCCTCTCAGTGGATCTGGTGCTTCGGTAAAGCCGACAAGGTTTGACCAGAGGAAAATTGGCGACTCCCTCGCCGGGGGGAAGAGGCAGGGGGGGGGGGGGTGTTTTTAGTTTTTTTGCCCGACCCCCCAAAGGTCATCCTGGTGATATCCCACACTGCCTGGTGATAGTTAGGGGAAGTAAAACTGGTCTTAGAAGGGCGGAAGGAATCATGTTTTTATCTTTTTAGACTTAGGCTAGGTTGCGCAAGCTGCCGCCAGTTACAAAGGGTATAGCCATTAAAGGGGCACTGACACCCCAAAGGTCGTATTTTTTATTGTCTTAAACGATGCAAATTGTAGTCATAGGCACGCAAAACAATACCGCATTGCAAAAAAAAACTTCCACACGCGCGCGCTTTTTTTTGCGCTTTTTTATTTTTGTTTTTACGTCCTCGCTTTTTTTATTTTTGACGTCAAAAATCATGAATTTTAGAAGCTTTGTAGGCGACATTTCTATAACATTTAATAACGGCAATCGTAAAACATGTTTTTAACGCGATTGCGAGTGCACTATACGGCCCTTCTTGAAATACCAAAAATCGGAGTCCGTTGTGACGTCGCCTGCTGGATTTTTATCCTTCCTCTTAAAACATGGCGGCGCTCGACGGATCTAGCAGAGGGTGATCGTTGAGTCTGGGAATCGGACGAAATGGTATTTTTAGTAGCCCGGCGACCTCTCAGACTTCAAAAAAGAAATCGTCAAACGGTCAAAACACCTGGGTTTGTTGTCTATGTATTGTAGTTTCGATTGTGACACCACGAGGGCAGCGTCGTCTGCTCGAAGCGATAGGCAGCGCGGCAAGCACGCAGGAAGCCGGTTTCCCGGTACGCCGGCGAACTTCTCTCCCGCTCCTCACCTCCCGGCATCGGGTCGTGGAGACATCGTTTCGGAGTGGAGGCGCGAGAGAAACTCGACTCGCAGGACCTTTCAATACTTGACGTCACTCCACTGGCGCGGATCGCGCGGGAACTTCAAATTCGTCATTTGGGGGAAAAAAATTTTTTTTTACTTTACAAATACTGAATTTTTAAGTTTCGAATTTTGAGGGTAATGTCCAGGCATCGTTTCCAATCATTTCACATAATAAAAAAAATGATTTTGACGTGTCAGTGCCTTTTTAACATCCATCCATCCATCAGGGACGTTCAGACGGGAGCAAACGCGACAAATCCGCGGCATTTACATCGGCAGGTCCGAGAGAAAGAAGGAGAAAAAGAGCGACAGAAGAGCGGAGAAAGAAAGTGGACGAAAGGTTAGGCGTGTTCATTTTGCCGCGACGAGTTGAAGTTGTTCATGCGTTTGTCAACTGTATTTACTTTTATGCAATGCGCGATTCCGGTGTTTTTCTCCAAAGAAACAACAAGGTACAGGCCACACGGGTGATGTTTTGCTGCTTCTTTTTGCATATTAAAGCGCCCCTGAAAATAAAATAATTTTTTTAACAGTCTGGTTGGGACACGCGTGCCAAAAAAATAAAATTTACGCAAAAAAAAATATTTTCGAGCAATATTGACGGCGAGGGATTTATTTGAAATTCTGCGCGCAAAGTCCATGACGTCACGGAATGGTCATTCGCTCAGCGAGATGGTCATTCGCTCTTTCCACCTCAACGTGAAGGCGAAGCTGATCCACCTCTCCTCCACGTGCCCGAAATGCCGAGAGAGAAAACAAGTGGAAAGGAGGTGACTGCCGACTAAATCGCGTCTCGCGTCGTCAATATTGCTCTAAAAATAATTTTTCCAGCGTAAAATTAATTTTTTCACACGCGTGCCCCAACCAAACTGTTAAAAAACAAAACATTTTTTTTTTTCAGGGGCTTTTTAAAGGCGTCGCGAGCGATATGGTCCATCGGGACCGCCGATGTCCGTGTCTATTCCCGCCGTTCCCAAGCGGCCCCGTTGCGTGGTACCTTTCCCTCTAGATAATTATACTTACTCTATTTCTTAATCACGAAGCACGTGATTATATCCGAGTCCTTGCCGAATGCGAACGCAGGCCTCGTACACGTACGTGCATATGTGTTCAAACAGTGGTTAATCTTCCCCCACTCTGGCCTCCAGTATGTATCTACAAAATATAGCACTACGACTTTGTTTCAAAAATTACCGTTTCTCTATGTAACGTTGGCTGTTCTCCAAATCTTGCCTCGAGTAGATCCGAGTTACACCCGCGGATCACACAACGTGATCAAACATAGGGCGACGTTCTACTCGTAGCACGGGCTAAAAGAACGACCCCCAGGCTTCCCGGTAAAAAACCGCAAAAGAAAAATGATAGAAAAGCTAAGAAAGAAAGCACAGAATAGGTTAGGCCTGTTCAATTTGCCACGACAAGTAATTCAATAGCTTGTTGACTTTTTTTTTATTATTCACAGCGCGCGACGCCGGTATTTTTCTCGCCGCTTCATTATGTATGTTAACGCGTCGAAAATTGTAATAAAGCGCTGCAGTGGCGTAGCCAGGGGGGGTGTTAAAGTTAGGCGTGTTACATTACAAAAAAATGTAATTCAATACATTTTTTTTTTTACTAGACACTGCAACCGTCACGAATCTTTTTTTTTTATATTTGTTATAGTGCGACAGTTTTAGATATGATCTATGCACTGGACCTTGCATTGCATCGTGTGGAAGTTAGTCGCACCCTAGCGATACCGTGGGAAGGGAGTTCCAACAACGGGACACAACCGTTTATTTGGCGTCACAGCTTGAACGACCAACGCGTTGCGCCGCGCGGGGGGGGTGGGTAGGTGCGCTAACACCCCCCCCCCCCTTCTTCAGCTGCTTAGGAATGGAACTCTGTAATAGGATATGAAAAAAAAACAGCGTATTATGATAATATTGTAGCCGGCGCGGAGCCATTTCACGGCCAGATTGTTTGCGCGACATTTCAGAGATATCCCCATCACCGAGCGCTGTCATATCTTCGCTGCATTACGGAATGCCTAAACCGAACAATTTTGTTGAACAAGTAGTGCTTTTTAATGAAAACCCCTAATTCCAGAATGTTGCCCCGTCGATCTGTCCGTCCGTCCATTTTCCCGCTAAATTTAGCGTTGGAATGAACCGCATTAGACCTATATACTTGTTCCACCTCAAGAACAGTAGTTAAAAAACGTCGGGCTCATCCGATAATTTTCCAAGGTGGAGAATTCAAGGGGCGGTGCAACGATATTCAGTCGGAATGTTTTTCACTTTACACGAGCGTTACTGGCACTAGTGGGACTCAAGGATACTCGCACGCAACGCCACTGGCCAAGAAATTCATTTGTTGCGGTGTAATTTCAAGAAAAAACAGCGAACGTCATCGTTTAATCTCTCCTTTGCGAAACTTGATGACGTAACTGGGGGATCGCAGTATCCTCCAGTGACGATATTTTAATGTGACTCATAGATTGTACCCGGAGCATTGCGTGCGCACTCGATTTGGGCTCATGATAATGGATAGCTCGAGAAGCATATTCGGGTAGTGGTCCGTGTCCAATCGCTGCAATAACGACAATAGCCGAACGATAACGATGTCTGAAACTCAGCGCCTGCCATATGCTTTACCAACCCCAGCGCGTGGCTAGGATTAACACTAGCGGCATGTACTCGGTTCCAGATCACGTGGCCGCTTGTTCTGGCTGCGAGTTGAGGAGGTAATTTTAAGGTAAACGATCGTTTATCGCTATTTCTTTTTTACAGCGGAGTTGTTAAGGGCTGGTTTTCTTAAGATTGTGTCTGCCAGCAAAAAAAATGTCGACACAACACTCCGGACAGCTACCGCCATCTATAAACGACGGTGGCAACCAGACAACCGGCTTGCCAGTTGTCTGGTTGCCGTCGTCATTTATAGATGGCGGCAATCCCTCTAGCCTTTCCACTCTGGCTTTCCGACTTGCGGCCGGCCATTACTTGATTCCCACCATAGTACAGCTTCGCTGGTCTTCCTTCTTCACCAAAACAAAAAAGGCTGGAATTTTTTTTTTTGCTACTTCTATTGCGTGGGGTGAAAAACGAACGCGGTTTTATAGGTCATTAACGTCAGGGACCCGTTCTAAGCGGTATTTGCGCAAAGTACAAAAATCGTTGCATCGCCCATTTAAGACATATGTAGGTGCATTTTTTATTAGAGTTTACGTTATCGTATCAATACGTACACGTTTGAAACGCTTAAAATATCGGTTCTTCCCTTGACAACCAAACATTCTGAGAACTACTTCGCGAGGCGTACAAACAATGCTCAAAACGTTTTTCTTTTTTTTTTTTCTTTTCTCGAGGTGAACAACAAGTACAGACAAATTCAGAGTCCTCTCTATACCTTATGAAAAAATTGACCTCACGTCACAGGATTCCCTGCTTTCGGTGTTTATTTTTCACTAAAAATTCAGTGCTTGTCGGAGTTTATCTTGGTTCGATTCCCAGTTTTATGGAATTACGAGTCAAATTATACAATGTTGCCAATTTTAAAACTTCGAAACCAAAATAAACCAATTCCTGTCCCATGAACCGTTGTCCTGAAAGAAACTTAACGAGCTTAAAGGCAGACCCCTTTTGTCGGTAGTTCGAGATTAACCTCTCCTCAGAAACATTGACCATGTCATTTTATAAAATGTATTTGTAAAACACCATCTCTTTTTGCTTTTCGTGTTGTCATTGTGATCTCGAAATTCCGAGCTTTTCGGCTAAATTGGAATCGACGGAATTTCAAATTTTTTGGGGGATTTATCCGAAAACACGGAACATATACCAGTTTAGTTTCCCTCTAAATTTACCGTCGAAATTAACGTCACGCGACGTCAATTTCGCAACACGCGACGTCAATTATAGTTTCTTTGATGAATTGAACGGAGAAATGGACGTCACGTGACAAAATACACCAATTCAGTTTCCCCATAATTTTAGCGGTAAAATTATTAAACAAATACGCGGTCCTTCTTCACTCCCCGAAACGGCTGGTATAATGTCATCTCAAAAAATTTAAACGACCGCTATGTTCATAGTGCATTCCCCGCATTATAAGACTTCGAAGATAAAGTTCGCGGGCAAATATGTGTTTCTTTTACCTTTCTTCTCAGTGGAGTCAGAAAAGCAGATGAGTTTCGCAGCACCAGCCCCAGGGCTACTTCGCGTTCCTCCGTCAGGTCTCGTCCACGAGCGTTGCCCTGGAACGCGAGCCGCAGTCCGTCCAGGTCCAGGCCGCAGCGCATGGTCAGGGCGTCCGCTTCCCATCGGCTCGCCTCGCAGTCTCCCCGGCGTTCGATGAAGCTGGCGAGACCTTGCAGGATACCTGACTCAAACTGGACGCGGAAGTCCCCGGCCCTGTGTTTGACCGTGAAGCCCGGCAGGGGGGCCAGGCTCAAGTTGGCCTTGCCGACCTCCAGAGGCAGAACGACACCGAGTACCGTGTCCAGGTAGAGGTTGGCCTCGTACACCGACTCGCGGCAGGCACCTGTTCCGGGAAGACGAGTCGCTGTGTGAAGCGTATTCGCAAAATTTAAGGCCCGTTCACACTCATGCGACCGAGTTAAGACCGAGAGAGACCAGACCGGTTTTAAGCCTCTTGCGATCTCTTAGGACCAGCTCCGCTGCAGCGCACCCGCTCCTAAGAAGTCGCAAAAGGCTTAAAAGCCGGTCTGGTCTCTCTCGGTCTTACTCGGTCGCAAGAGTGTGAACGGCGCTTTAGTCCTCGTAGAGCGTCAGCGTATTTGCCACTTTAAGCGGATGGGGCAATCGACTAACGATGACGTAATGCAAGGGCCTTGTCTGCTAGGTGGTTTTTCTTGGCGTCACCACCTGCTAGCATCACACACTCGCGGTGAGACGCTGCGAGACCAACGTCTCTCAGTCTCCTATACACGAACTCATGTTTACAAACAAACCGGAGCGCCCGGAGCGCCCTAGCCGAAGCCACCGGCGCCGCGCATGCGCGATGGGGGTGTGGGCAACAAGCTCGCCGTCGCCCATAAACACACCATTGAAATGCGATGTTGTCGGCGTCGGTGTGAGTCCCCCTGCCCTTTTTCGCGTTCGAATTGTTGGTTCTACATCTTCCTGGCGATGTATGACTATTTTGAGCGGCGTCAGCGATATTACCGAGGCTCGTTACACCGCAAAACTTCGCGTGAATAATGTGACATGTGGCGATTCATTCCGCGTGGACGCCGCAGAATGTACGCAAGGCCTGATTCGCATGATGAGATTTCGCTCGGAATTTTCAGTCGCGACGCCGCCTGGGCCGCAAAAGCGTGAACCGTAGCTGAGATGGTCGACGTCGATACTGAAAATCGCCAGCAGAATCGGACCGACTGAATTAGGCATAACAAGTCGGTGATGGTGACTGGTAACAATGATCAACATCTCCTTGTATCTACTGTTTACATCGAGCCTGCTTACCAACCTTCAAATATCAAGTCTTTTGAGGCCTGCACTTACTTCTTATCGCAAGTACCGGGCAAACATTTGGTCTACGGACCGGCGTCGTCTAAGAGAGCAGACGACAAGCAGAAACGTTTGAAAGAGCAGACGATAGTTCGAACAATCAGGCGGCCGTTTGAACCTGAAGACGCACTGAACGTAGTCCGCAGGTGGTCCGCACAACTTGACGGTTTTCTGGCGTTCATGTTGGAACGAAACAAATAAATCTGATGACCACAAGTATCCGTGAATTCAACTCAAAGTGCTTCCCGCCCAAGCAATCGTTGTCCGACGGCGTCTGCTTTTCCCTTTTCACGGCACATATCCAGATTCTCGGACGAACCGAGCACGTGAAAACTGACCTTCAAACCTTTCTCGACACTTTTGGTGCGGCCCCAGTCACGGCGTTTTGACGAGAAGGCAGGTTTTCGTCTGGTTCCTTTCAAAACAACGCAGGAATACACGTCTGGCATGGGGACTTCTGCCCACAGCCCCAGACCGGAAGTGCGACCGACGCGCCACCACCGCGCCGTGACCGTTTTATCGTGGGTAGCGCCATTTTGAGAACGAGAGAGAAAAGGGGAAAGGGGCTACCGTCGCTTTCCTCCTTTCTGGCTGTGTAGAAAGAGTGAAAGTCCCGGATGAGAGCTTTGGCCGGTGTTGGGTGTCTGCCGTGCCCCAACTTCGTTCGCGCTTTCTTTTCTGTTTTAAACTCGCAAACTTAATTAGAGCCGTGGTCTTCGATGGCGAGTTCCCCGTCATCGGGACACCATTGCTCGGTGATAGGGTGCACGAATAAGGACAGAAAGCGCCGAATGTTGTCCGAGGACCTATGTAGCTTGCATGGAATCCGGCAAGGCGAGTGCGGCTGCGACGTTTCTAAGGCCCATCGCTTTCCGTATGACTGGAAATGATGAACCATTCATCAATTTTGCTTGCAATGGGCCTATTTCAACGTAGCCGTTTAGTAGTAATCAACAAGCGATACACGAAACGGGAACCTCAATGAACTTTGGTAAACACCCGGAGCTGCTACAGATCGTTTTGCCGCGCTGCTTTTATCTTGCGTGTCCGTACATTCCTATATTTCCTTGTGGATGAACGACGAAGGCGTTCTAGATGTACTTATATCGAACCGCCGAAAGCCTCAAGGCAGCCACGAATTATTTTACTATTTGATGCAATATTTTGAGTGCCAACCTCCAATTTATATCGCTGACACGTTCGCTGCCGCTGTTCTCCCCGTCGTTGCACTGGCGGATGTCGTTATCGAACAAAGAAACGTGCCTACTGGGCATCGAAAACGCAGATCGCAACACACAAGACGTACCCTGCAGCGACTATCCAGCGCTTCAAAGCGCCCAATAAGCGGAAACAACCCACCAGCGGCACTCCGCGAGCGCTTTTGCCGGCTCTCTGGTATCGCGCAGGAGATCGCGATTCAGGAAAACCGATAGAACTACCTTTTCAACAATTTATAGCCTCACCCGGCGGCGGAAATGGAGCCTTCAACTATGTGTTGTAGATGATAAAATTGAGTCAGTCACCACTGCAAATTATCAATATTAAGATAAATTTAGTTACAAAATTTTACAAGCTGAAACAGCAATTATCACGAGAAAACTGGCACGCACCATGCGAGCGTACCCCATGGTCATCGGCGGTACAGCATTCGGCGCGCGCTGCATTCACAAAATGTTCCGAGCACAGTCGAGAGGATGGCGCTGAGGAAACGCTTCGGTTTACGGACGAAATCCACTGCCGCCGAGACCGGGGTCATGTGGAAAGCGATGGACCTTAAAGACATTGCAGCCGCTCTCGCCTTGCCGGATTCCGTGCAAGCTACGTAGGTCCTCGGACAGTATTCGACGCTTTCTGTCGTTATTCGTGCACCCTACGACTGAGCAATGGTGTCCCGATGACCGGGGGACTGTTGCCATCGAAGCCCGTGGCTCTAATTAAGTTTGCGAGTTTAATACAGAAAGAAAGCGCGAACGAAGTTGGGGCACAGCAGACACCCAACGCCGGCCAGCCTCCTCATCCGGGACTTTCACTCTTTCTACACAACCAGAAAGGAGGAAAGCGCCGGTAGCCCTTTCCCCTTTTCTCTCGCCCTCTTTCAGTAAAACGGTCCTTCTTCAACGTCACCCACAAGGGGCGGGTATGGAGAGGTGCAGACATGGACACGAGTGCAGGCTGCGTCAGAGATCGGCCGGGATTCGAGTGTTCACTCACTGCGTTTCTGCCGTGCGCTGACGTAGCATCCGTGACCGATCCGCGCCTGCCGTTCACCCGGAAGGGCGACAGCCCGTACCGGGCCTCCGTGGCACGGGCTGTCACCTTTCCGCGGTGCCACGGCTTTCCTGAGCCAATAAGGATTACTGCTATTACCCGTATGGGTGGCTTCCAGAATATACCGGTGCTTCGGCCTTCGCTACATATGGGGTGCTGGCAAGACGCGCTCGATACGACGCGGAGGCAAGATAGGCGACGCTGCATGAATCCACCATGTATAGCCACAACGAGGTCGAGGGGCTTAGAGCTGTAAACTGATATCCCGTTCACCAGGCAAAAGTGACCCCCACTTGGCTGCCGCCATGTTGTACAATTTGGACCACAAGACACGTGACCGTACCAAATCCTGAGGTTTTCACGCAAAACTGAGCCGAGATTTGTATTGCGCTCGTTGAAAAAAACATGACAAGCTATTCGTTCAATACTGTTAGCCCCAGAGGTCAGTGTCTAGCTCCGCTAAAAATCGAAAATAAAGCACTGCGGCTGACGGCATCTAGCGGAGGCATTGCGAAGCTGCCCGAGGTTTTGTAGTAAAAGCACATTTTGGACTTAAAACAAACGAAACATAACTTATCTCGTCGGTACTGTTATTAAAGATCAATAAGCAATTATTTGTGCGCTGAACTTCGTTAAAATCTAGACGTAAAACTATAAGGCATAGTGTCTAGTGGTCAAAAATGTGCAACATGGCGGCGTCCAATGGGGGTCATTTTCAGCTGCCAGTTTATCGCCTAAGGCCTTCTACTTCGTTGGATAGCACGCAGAAATAGACAGCGTTCCAGTAGACCTTTTGCTGAATTTCCCAAGCACCAAGGTGCATGCTACGAGTCAGTGTTGGACAAAATACTCGATAAAAGTATTTAAGTTAAGTTACTAAATACCTGCTTCATAATGTATTTAAAAGTACTACTCAAGTTACTTCCACTGTGAAAATCTTGAGTAGAGTACAAATACTTAGAAATTTAATTAAATTGCTTTTGAAGATACTTCCGCATTGCGTAATTTGCATCGACGTCAGTGGCAAACACAATTATACGGCTGCGCAAATCTGGTGTACCAGAATGATTTATTAACACGCAACAACAAAAATGAAAAAAGAAACATCGTAGGGCTAATTTATGCAGTGCAACCATAAGGAGCAGCTTATCACCTGATACATGCTACAAAACATTTCTGGGGCTAAAAAAACAAAAAACAAAAATGTCGTTTTAGACATTTGCAATTTTCACGACCTATAAAAAGACGCGCTGGTGCTAACAAAATGGCTGTCATCTGGATGATAGTCGTAGAACAGCAGTAAGAGGCGAGGTCTGCGACGCGTAATTAATTATAGCTTTTGCTTTATACGAGCAGCATTAGAGCCTTCATTTTTTCCCCTGCCAGGAAGGTGTAGGCAACCACCTTTCTTTTGAAGCCGATCTTCCAGGAGCTAGGGAGCGCAGTCCTCACACCGCGGTACCACCATCGCTGAAAGTTGTGAATAGGGACATCGCTGAATATCAGGTCCTGCGGCGGACCTCTTTATCCCTATACGGGGGAGTTCACTATAAACGAACTTGGGATACGTAAAGGAGTGATTGGATAACAAAGAGAGCTTTAGTCCACATAATAGACAAGGCACTCGCACCTTCTTCAAGTAGGTTGCGTTCAGAAAGGCACTCAACGTTGGGAGACTCCTTGTTGGAATTTTGAAAGGTCATCCTGTTCGTAGTTAGTTTCCTGTCCTGTTCTATGCTCATCAATGTTCGCGTACAGACAGTGTTCGCGAGAGGAATAAGTGCCGGACTGACGACAAAAAGAAAAGAAACAAAAAAAAAACTCGACGTTTTTCTGTAGCAAAATCAAATATACAACAAGCAAAAAAGTGTCTTCTTTTTGTGTTTACTTTTCATTTTCTTCTATTTGTTATTTTCTTGACACTGAAGTCTGCATTGTTGTCGTGGGTCGTTTCCCGTTCTCATGCGCCCTCAGTGTGGCAATCATTTCTTCTGTAAAACCACCCCTTTTGTTTGAGGATTTCTTGGAGACACTCTAGGCACAGTGGTTCTCAAGATAGGGGTCCGCGAAGGCCTTCTAGGGGTCCGCGAAGTCCTGCCTCATCAGTCTTGCCCGGCAATAAAAGTTGTCTTTTTGCAGGTCGAGAAGAAACGTTTCAGTTTCCGAGCGAGTTTTTCGTGTATATGTCCATTAGAGAGGTTTACTTCACACTAGCCCTTAGTTATATTCATTTATTAAAGCATTGTTATATTTAACCCATACCTTTCCTCTCCTCTCATTACGAACGGGGTACTCCATCATCTCCGCCGATCCACAAGGGGTCCGCGAAACATCGGTGGTTGAGAACCACTGCTCTAGGGGAAAAAGTTCATCGTACGGACTTTGGGTTGAGATATGAGTCACTATCGGCACAAAAGCGATGTTTTCACGTGCTTAATCAAAGTCATCGGGGCTTATCGGAGCTAGCAACAGCATTTGGTTGCTCGAAAGAATGTTCATGTTTGCTCGTGCCACGGCCACGGCACTTCATACAGAAAAACTCGGAAAATGGCGGAATGTCAAAAATGTATTTGAGATAATGAGTACAAGATACTCGGAAATGTAATTAAAATACAGTACCAAATACCCTCAATCAAAAGTATTTGCAAAATACCAAGATACTTCAAAAAGTATTTGAAATACAGTATCTTGAGTAGAGTATTTGAGATAGGCACAAGTCTGCTACGAGTGTAGTTACTCGCGCTGCACGTGCTGGCGTCTGCACTAGCATAGCCTCCTCTATTGGCGACGTGAGCGATCGAAAGCGTCGCTGTGGTCGGCCCACCACAATTGGTCGAATGCTGACTATGACGTCAGCAAAGGTTCTCTCATCGACGGAAATAAGGGGAATGTAAGAACTTCAATTTTGATGGTGTTGGCAGTGTTGCTTTGAGAGCGCTATGATTTCAGGCTTCCACAAGGCCGATTACAAACACCATCGAACTTGTTGTTCACAAGGTAATGACGTCACGAAAGGTAACCGAACGAGGGCGCCACCAAAACATCTCGCCGCTAATACTCACAAAGGCCTGGCAGTTTGACGACGGAGCCTTAGTGCCCAGTCGCAGATTTGGAGCGCGAGGATCTGGTAGCACAGAGCATGAAAGAGGCATTTCTCAATGGAACCTGGATGTCAATGCATAGCTGTTGCAGCGGCGAAGACCCGAAACACACTTGTTCGCTCTGGAGATGTGTGTTTCGGCGTCTCGCCGCAGCGGGGCGCCTGTCACGAGGCTCTCTTCCAGTGTTGGACAAAATACTCGATAAAAGTATTTAAGTTAAGTTACTAAATACATGCTTCATAAAGTATTTAAAAAACTACTCAAGTTACTTTCACTGTAAAGTATCTTGAGTAGACTACAAATACTTAGAAATGTATTTCAGTTACTTTTGAAGATACTTCCGCATTGCTTAATTTGTATCGACGTCATTGACAACGACAATTATGCAGCTACGCAAATCTGGGTTACCAGAATGGTTTATTAGCATGCAACAACACAAAACGGGAAAAAAAGTATCAGCAAAATATTTTCACGATGATAAATGATGAGGCGGCGAATAACTGAAGAAACTAAACGTTTAATGGGGTAAACTTGTTCCCAAAACAAAATAGAGAAAAGCTAGCGTCGCAGGCGTCGATGTCGGCGAAACAGCAGGATCGACCGCTGGGGCGAGACTGACTCCGGACCGACACTCAAAGCACCTTCTGTACCCGCGTGGGTTTCTGGAACATTCGGCGTAGAAAGTTCGGCGCGTAGAACATTCGTAACTCGATCAGACGACAAAATTCTCGGAACTTACCAGAATGTCAAATTGAAGGAATAAATAAAAGAGAAGTCCGTTTTCTGGTATCGAACCCGGAGCCTCCGCACGAGAGCCAAGCGCGAGAGCCAAGCGCGGTAACCATTCGGCCACGCGCTCGCTGGGCTACGCGCGCGGCAATATCACTGTTACAAACATTATGTTATGTTATGTTATGTTATGTTATGTTATGTTATGTTATGTTATGTTATGTTACAAAACATTTCTGCGATAACACGAAAGAGGTCGGGGAGGAGATCAGACCGTGGCGCCCCAAGCGGTTAACTTTAGAACTAGATAGATGGGGATAACAAATACAATGGCTCAGCGCTCGGCTGACTAAACCGAAAGCGGCGTCAGTGTTCGGCTGGAGTTCGTGTTCTCCGGTGAGGGGAGGAGGGGCCTTTTTTTTACCACCTCCGGCCTGCATGAACAATGCAGCATGCATGGCGGCCAGGCCTTGTGTTGGGTAAACACCGAGGTGTGGGGGTGACAAACGGGTCAGAGCGCTTCGCCAATAGTGACATCACTGAATACCACATCCTGCGGCACACCTTAGACGCATATTCCCTATACGGGGAGTTCACTATAAACGAACTTGGGACACGGATATGAGTGAATGGATAACAAAGAGAACCCACATAATAGCCACGACAGTGGTCGCACCTTCTTCAAGAAGGTTGCGTTCAGAAAAGCACTCAACGTTGGGGGACATTTTGTTGGCATTTTGAGAGGTAATCCAGCTCCTAGTTCGTTTCCTGTACTGTTCTCTGCTTATCAATGTTCGCTTACAGACAGTGTTCGCGAGAGCAATAAATGCCGGACTGATAACACAAAGAAAGAAAACAAAAAAAAACAAAAAACTCGACGTTTTGCTTTAGCGGAGTCAAATATACAAAAAGCAAAACAAAATTGTCTACTTTTTTGTATGTGTCCACTTCTATTTTTTTTTCTATTTGTTATTTTCTTGACACTCAAGTCTGCATTGTTCTCGTAGGTAGTTTCCCGGTCTGCTTGCGCCTCAGGGTGGCATCTTTACTTCCGTAAAACCACACCTTTTGTTTCAGGATTTTTTGGGGAGAAACTCTATGTACGAGTTTCCCAAAAAGGCGCCTTTGGGAAGGCGAGGAGAACCTCCATTGTACGAACTTTGGGCTGAAATATGAGTCACAGTCGGCAAATAAAGCGATATTTTCACGAGCTCAGTTAAGTAGCTAATCGGAGCTAGCAACAGGATTCGGTTGCTCGAAAGAATGTTCACGTTTGCTCGTGCCACGCCCGCGCCACTTCATATCGAAAAACTCGGAAAATGGCGGAATGTCAAAAATGTATTTAAGATAATGAGTACAAGATACTCGGAATCGTAATTAAAATAGAGTATCAAATACTCTAGATCAAAGGTATTTGCAAGATACCAAGATACTCCAAAAAGTATTTAAGATACAGTATCTTGAGTAGAGTATTTGAGATAGGCACAAGTCTGCAGTCTCTCCCCCCCCCCCCCCCCAAATCCGTTGTCTCCCGCTCCACCTTTTCACTTTCGGCGGCCGCGTCTCGTGGCGGTCTGCCAGGCTTTGTCAGTATGTAGGAGGCCATGGCAGTAGGAACTGTTCTAAAGCAAAAGCCTAAAGCAATATTTTGCCTTTCACGCGCGTTCGTTATTACAATTATTTACTTACAACCATTATTACAATTATTTACTTGAAATTTTTGATACGGGGAAGACCAGCGAGCGCGGAGCGTAGAATTACACTTTCAGCATTCTCCTCGATGCTTGGGTAATTTAGTAATAGGCCTATTTTCACTGGAGCCGAATTACACGGTTTTCAATTTATGTTGGTGTTATATACAGTTCTTACATGCTGGAAAACCATGCTGCCGGTGTACCGCCCGCCTTTCACCGCTCACTTCTTCCTCATCGAAATTTCTAGGACTGAAATTCGTCGTCCTCTTTAGAACTTCAAAGGAAATTTCAACAAGGCTTGTCTTCACTTCAGACAGCCAAACATTTAGAAATTTTCCAAACAAGGGTTAATTTACTTTTACCTTACCCAAATACCTTTACAACGAGCAACAAAAAATGTTTCTAAGCTCAAATGTATGCCGCGCTAAGTCACGAAAAGCCGGCAGCGCGCGTTCTTGGGTCCCCGCTTTTCAAGAACTTTTCCACGAAAGCCACTTTTATTCACTACAACCAGTAGATGACACTAGCTATCACCCTATAATAAAGCACAGAGCTATCGCTCATCCAGCCCACGTCAAACTTGGCTAGGTACTTAGGTACCTAGTAGGGAAGGGCGGTTAACTTTTCACCGCTGTTAAAGTTAACCGGTTTCGAGCAAACAAGCCTAGGTACACATTCATTGCCTCTTTGTCGCCCCTCGGAGTAATGCCATCAAGTGAACGCATGTGCGGGCTTTAACAGAAATAATGTCGAATGATAGTAAATCTGGCGCCCTCTGGTTTATTTGTGCAAGTCATGGCTGTCGACAGGTGCCACGCTTAGCGAGACAACCGTGTCAGGGGTGCTAGTTTCAAAAATCCACAGCCCTTTCTCGGGCACCCAGTTAGGTCAAAAGCATTCAATGCTTTCCTTAAAGACGTGACAACCATGCCGAGCTAGGTAAGAAGTATTTTCTGCGCTACGGACGACGCAGCTGGCGCGGAAGCGTGGTCTTGACAAGAAGCAACGCAGCAGCTGGGCCGAAAGGACAATTCAACTTGACAGGTGGCCAACTCTGCGGCAACTGCCGTTTTCGCAATTTTTATTAGAACGCTTTTTGACGCCGAAAGCTAAAGCCACCAGGAAGGAAACATCTCTGGTTTTAACGCTACCAATGCAGTAGCTCACCTTAGCCTTCCGCCCCCACTGTTGCTCTGAGGGTTGAGTACTTTTCTGAGCGTATACTCACCCATGCGCAAACATCAGAAAAAACAGACATACTATGTGAGCTCTTTGTAGTCAAGGCGCCTGGATTTTATCCTGTATTATGACACTCTCGAGCCCTCAGGATGCGTTCACTGATCGGCGTAGAAAGTTGCCAAGTGGTGATTTTATCCAATATTATTAATAAAGTGCCTATTACAACCTAGTCTCTTAGAAAACGAAGCCACTGAGGCAGCTTACCTGCTAAAATGCGAACTTATATATATTCCAAGAATTAGAGTCACCGAGGAAATATAGATGTGTAACCGTTCCAAGTTTCGAGTGCTAAAGTAACACTTTATTTCTTAATCCTAAATATAAGAGTAAATATATTGCCCCACTGCATCAAATTCAGCGCCCTCGCTACATTATATTATTGTCTCACGCAAAAACCTAAAAACAACAGTACGGGTGGGAGCTACGTGAACGGCGGACCAATCAGTCGCCTCTCTCTTATCACCTGACCCGGCTCTTCGCGCGTCCATATGGCCGGGAGCGTGATGACGTGGCTAAAGAGAGGCGCAAGACTGGTCCAACGAGGCCGTAGCTTCCACTCTAACCTCAGCCTAGGGATGAAGCAGAGTTAGTATACTGTCTTATCTTAAAAGTAGATGCGATATTGTGTTACTCAGTAATGTTTGTATGCACTTAGCCCCAATGTGTACTAAAATCAGTGGTGTACAAAACGCAGCAACGTGCCGTCATACAATAAAGTAAAAAGCTTGTGGGCATAATTAATCTTCTTGATTCCATTTACCGCCAAGTCATAGCACCATCTTACCCGGAAACAATATTTTTGTTCCTAGGCTAAAACCGGCATTGTTAGTCTTGGGATAAAATTATTCATATTTTTTTAGCCAGATTGACGTTAAGCTAAAATTAGTTCAGTGATGTTTCTTAATGTGGAAACTTGCGTTCCCCAAACAATTTTCCAAATTGTGATTTGTCCATAATAACAAGACAAAATGCACGTATTTTCCCAGTTTGTCCCTGAAAATGCCCATATAGCCGGGCATCCATATTAACTCGGTCCATAAAAACGAGACATGACTGTATTCACACAAAAAGTGCGCTTACCGAAAGAGAAAACCCCAACCAGAACCACAAGGATATTCATTGCAGCGAAGCAAAGTAGAGGATGGTTAAACGGACGAACAGGTGAGTACAAGTGAGGGAAATCTTACTGATTTCCTTGACTTTTATAGCAGACGCAAGCAATGTGTCATGCGTTTGAGTCCAAAGACCAGCCATCTGGCAGATATCACCTGGCCCCGTGAGAACGGCCACTGCTGTAGTGGCAGAGCCTTCCCGCCCAAGGCACAATTGTAGTGCAGTTTTTGCTTGCGGTCTCACATCGTACGTGCTACGTAAAGACCTCGAGCCCCTGCCTAATTTTACTCGTTTCGTGCGTTTACACAGTATGCTTTCAGAGCAACTCCGAATACAGCCTGCGCAAATTAGCGTGTTTTTTTTTCTTGTGGAGAATTGCAACATTTTTTAGAGGTGCAATGTCGTCTCGCGTGGTTTTGACATAGCTATAGATGAAAATTCAAGCGAACAAAACACCCCACAATATGAACGCTATGTGTTTATATTCAGTATATTCATTGAACATATTTTTGTTCAATGAAAGTGCAGCATTGTGAGCTTTAATTTGCTTACTTATCACTAGGACTTTGTGCTTTGGAGAATCTATCTTTCTTAGAACTGCGAGGCGGCCGGATGATCCCCCCCCCCCCCCCCCCGCAGATTCTGTGCTTTTCTGTGCCTGTTCTTAACGTTGGGCAAAAATGGGGTGTTTGATTTGTGCTTTCTTCAAGAAAAATAGGACTTGACCACGCTATTCCCTAACGTCCAGGGAATATGCGAGTGACTTGATTACTTGGAGCACGTACATCGATAAAAGAAGGAAACTAGAGAAGGGCTTCCCAAGAAAGGAGTGAACCTCGCAGAGCACGGCCGCCTGTGCTCCGAGTCATCAAAAAAGAAAGCTGTAGCTAAAGACATATTTATTTTACGTGAAGCTTGCACGTGACGTCACCTGTGACGTCATTATCAAAAACGTCCCATAATGCAACGCGCGGGTCACGAGTGAGACCCGCGCGTTGCATTATGGGACGTTTCCCATAATGCAGCGCCCGATCACGCCGACGGGGATGGCGACGGTGACGCCGACGCCGCTCAGGCCGGAAACGGGCGCCTAAGAGCGTCGCTCTAAAAGAAGGATGTTTTGAACTTATATATATATGTATTGGGTGTTTTTTTTTTAAGCTTAAGAGAATTTTTAAAAAAAACACGAAAGCTAGTTTAATGCGGTCTGCGCAGGTGAGTTATACAGTCAGGGGACATAATATAGGAGGACTAATCGTAATGATCAGTCGGCTAATTAGTTAAAAATCGTTAATGAACTTTTTAATTATTGAAAATAGACATATAGTTCCAATTAGAAACTTGCTCAGCGTCATCGAAAACCACTAAATCAGTAATTTTCAGAAAGACTTTGAGCGCGTGAGAAGCGTAGTAGTGCACTAAAGTTAGCACTCGTGGAGCACGTACAAAGCTAGCGGTTGCGATAAGGCGCCCGCGCAATTTTCCGTCTCTTATCTAGCCCCAGCCTTGTACCTGCTCCACGAGCGGTAACTTTAGTGCACTACTGCGCTTCTCACGCGTTCAAAGTCTTTCTGAAAATTACTGATTTAGTGGTTTTCGATGACGCTGAGCAAGTTTCTAATTGAACTATATGTCTATTTTCATTAATTAAAAAGTTAATGAACGAATTTTAACTAATTAGCCGACTGATCGTTACGATTAGTCCCCTATACTATGTCCCCCTGGCCGTATAACTCACCTGCGCAGACCGCATTGCACCTAGCTTTCATGGATTGTTTTTAAAAATTCAGTTAAGCTTTAAAAAAACTGATATATAGGAGGGTTTCCCTCCGGAACGTCCGATTAAACTATCAAGTTTGTTTGAACTCGGTGGTTTCTTTACTTATATATATATATATATATATATATATAATATCGAAGTCGGAGAGAAATCCGGCGGATGTGATTGGCCGGCGCCAAGGTCAAGTGCGACGTTGGCCAATCGCGGCAATTAGATTTCTCACCGACATTTTCGCCAAGTTAACAGACTAGGGCCCCATATCTCGATCCGGATCCGAGAAAGTCGCTCCGCCGTTATCGGCGGATTCGACAGGAAGCCAGCCTGGCCAGCCCTCGGCGCGCACACGTGGCTTCCTTTCTGCCGGGCATCTCGCCTCGGAAGAATTCGTAATGGCCGCTCGCAAAGTGCCGCCCGCTTTACTGCTGCATACTGCTGCTATTGCTTATGCCAGTTCGTCTTCAGGTTGCTCGAGCAGCTCCTCCAGCAGCAGCGGCTCGAGTATTAGCGGCGAGATGTTTCGGTGGCGCCTCGTTCTGTTACCTTTCGTGACGCTCGCCGCCTCGGTGAACAGCAAGTTCGATGGTGTTTGTAATGAGCAGGCGGAAGCCCGAAATCATAGCGCTCTCAAAGCAACACTGCCAACACCGTTAGGATGAAGCCCTTACATTCCTCTTATTTGCGTCGCTGGAGAAATCCTTCGCTGACGTCATAGTCAGCATTCAACCAATTGTGGTGGGCTGACCACAGCGACGCTTTCGATCGCTCACGTCGCCAATAGCAACGATGATGAAGATTGCTTGTGTGTCCCGCGTGAATTCGACTGCCTTTCCGACCTCTGCAGTAGAGGCCGAAAGTCAAGACGCACTTGGACACCGTTCACGAGTAATCCGATGAAGAGGCAAGTGGGCTACACTCTAAGAAATAGGGGTGCACAGGGGTACACTCCTTGTCCCAGATGTAACTCCCCAAACTACATTTCGACGTTCTGTCAACTGACGTCGAGCTTCACGATGCCAACTTTTACGGGCGGCTTGATAATCGAGTGATACAACCTATTAAAATAGCTAATGTACTCATTAAAGGGTAAATTAAGACAATCAAGGTTTTTTTCAACCCCGCTGCCAAACCCCGGTAATTTATTTTTTTTTTAGTCTTCGATGAGCACGTTAGTTATTTAGTACGTTATTTTCAACAACTATCAAGCCGCTCGTAGAAAGTTGGTATCGCGCAGCTCGACGTCAGTGGACAGAACGACGAAATGTAGTTTTGGGGAGTTACATCTGGAGACAAGGGGTTCCCTGTACGCCCCGTATTTCTTAGAGTGTACGCTGATGCACGATCGGTTATCAACACGCATGTTTCACATCATGATTAACTTCGCTCGTGCGTTGAACGCAAGTTAAACACGTGTTGTTAGCGCCGCGATTGCGAAACACACGTGTGCTTCGAGATCCGGGACCGCGGTAAGGAATTCCCGGGAAGGTGAATGACGGGAAGGCATCGGGAAGGCATCCGCCGATCCCGGAGGAGTGGTCATGTTCCATTCGGGCTCCGGAGGCGGAACGACTCTGTTTGGATCGCGTGCTCCATCTCGGATTTGGTCTGCTGATCCCGGCCCGCACCAAAACGACCTGTGGAATTCGCCATTAGAACCTGTAACCAGGATCCTGTGTAACGTTCAATGACGACGACAGTTTCATATAACAGAAGCTTTGCAACTTTGTCAAGACAAGGCATTTAATGGTATCATTTAGTAAAAGAGCCTTAGCAACGAACAAGGAATAGCATTAGGGGTGTACGAATATTCAAGTTTGGATACGAATGGTGATTGCCCGAATAATTTTATTTTCAGTCAATCAATCAAAGTTTATATGGGCATAAATACAAAGTACAAATTTCCACGGGGTGCGGCTAAAGGAGATCAATGTGTCTCCTGATGAGACCATCACCATCATTTGGAATACCGATAGTGTGCGAGTTTTCGAAATAATTTGTAACGTCCAATGCTTCTGGGCAAAGATCGGGTGTATTCAAGGACACTGGTGGCATTGCCCTCGCAGGCCACCGCTTCATCTAATCAAGCATGCATCAAAAAGCTTTCACTGACTGACTATTTTTAGATTGAAAGTAGTTTGTTTTTTGTATTCCTCGAACAAAGCAGTCGCACTCGAGCTTCTTCATCGTAGTCGAAGTAAAACCACCAAACCATGCACATCGCTTTTTTTAAGTTTTTTTTTGCGTTACCTATTGCCAGCTTTTTGCGCCACAAACATGTTGCTGCGTCCATATGCGACAATTATTTACAAAATGCGAATAATATAAATATTAATAATTGAACTCTCCTCGTCTGCAAATCTGTCGCTTCCCATGTTGACTAGAGAGGTCTCGCGACTAGATGTCGCAAGGTGTCGGCCTGATTTAAACAGTTCCGCCGTATCTGCACATCAGTGTATCATATCAATGCAGCACGCTTTGGACGTTGTGACCTTTATGGTAAGCTAGAAGGGCGACGTCTGACGATCGTGAGGGCGAAAGTACCCGTATGCCTGGGGCAGAGTCACTTTGCACTCTAGGGCTACAAAAAAGAGGCTAGCAAAAACAACGGGCCATTTTATCACACTTTGTAGAGGTATGGTTCAGCCACAAATGAGCTTTATTTTGGACACAACGGCGGCTTGGGCGAGTTGGTCATTCATGTCTCAAAAGTAACAGCGCAAGTAGGGAATCCACACAAACACGCGTCCCCACAGGCCACAAAACAATCACACTTAGGGACACAATCATAGCAGACAAAACACTCACACAGCGCTGTGTGAGTGTTTTGTCTGCTGTGATTGTGTCCCTAAGTGTGATTGTTTTTGTGGCCTGTGGTGACGCGTGTTTGTGTGGATTCCCTACTTGCGCTGTTATTTTTTAGCTTTGTTTTATTTAGAATTCCATCTCCATATATTGAAGTAGTTCTCGCCATTGTGGCACTGCTTCCAACTTATAGATGGTTTGGGAAGGGGTCAGGGGGGGGGGGGGGAGGTTCGGGGTCAGGGGTCGAGTCGTAAGAAGAGAAAATATGGAAAGGTTGTTATAGATGGTAACTATATGGTGATAGTGATAGCATAAGTCGTGAGGCATGAAGCGAGGGACCGCTCTCTGCTGTTGGAAGAAGCGATAGATCACTCACCAGCCTACCATATTGCTATAATCCGATGCAACTCAAGAAGGTAGGGCAAAGGAAAGGAAGGCCGGGGAGGAGGAAGCAGACGGAACGCTGGAGAGAAGAGGACGTTTCCCCCTCTCGTCTTCGGCGTTCCGTCTGCTTCCCCCTCTTCGGCCTTCCTTTCCCTCGCCCTACCTCCTTGATGTTGTAACTTACTATAAAGAGGACACATTCATTCTTTAGCTGCATCTCAAGCTTGTCGTTGCCAAGTTGTCATTGCTCCGGCGTTTTCTTCATGGTCCCCGATTTTACTGGAAATTGGCCAAACACACCAACAGACATCGCCGAATTAGTAACCCAAATATTAGGCTAAAGTAATTTTTGTTCGCAAAGTTATTGAATTCAAAATTTTGGTCCTCACCCGGTTTTTCAAACTGAAAGTCTTTACTGGCAACAATAAAAATTCCGAGGACACCTAACCACATCTTATGAGTTGTGAATGCGAAAGCATTGTCGGCGCCGAGAGGATTAAAAACGGCCGCAGCGCCGGCTGGGAGTGCGGCGTCGCTCCCTGCGACGCCCATCCCCACGACGTCCCAAAAATCGCTCCCCCCTGACTCGCTGGTGACTGCTGCGCCTCTGGGTGAGGCAGTGGCGGGAGTGCGAAACTCAGCGCGGCGCCGGAGTGCGTGACGCTGCATCTGCGTTGCTATGCTTTTCTTTCGTGTTTTATTATTTCTCAGGTGCGTCCGCTTTCACCTTGTGCGCCCCCGTCGGCTGTGACGAAGCATCTCCGTTACTGTGCTTTCCTTTGTGTTTTATTTCTGAACGCGGGTGCTCGATGACTTGCATTTAGGTGCCGTTTCGCTTAGCCAATGGGAATGGCACGTGACGCGTCGCAGCCATTCTAACTGCCATTTCTCTGAGAAAGAGAAATAAGTCGTTTTTCGCGATTACCAACTTAATGCTTTCGCAGCAAAAAGTGACGCCAGCGGAAGGCATGCGTCTACTCTTTTTGGCTGTAGAATTTGTTTCCAACTGATTGCAAGCAGTTTCATGGTGTCCAACGAATGCCTGGGAAGCTCACTCCAGTGCCCGCTGCAACAGCTCTGAAACAAATGTTCGGCGTAGACCCTTTTTAGACTGTCTGCGCGACCTGCAAGCATGCCTGCCACTGACGTCACGGCACTGAAAAGCGCGGGAATATTTCGATGCTGGTTTTGGCATCATTTTCATTTACCGATTTTGTTGTGTCTTAGAAGGAAGACGCCAGCCGAGTAGTAACAACAACTTGGGTTTATTGTCAGCCGGCTGTCAGACCGCGCGTCCCACTGGTCAAGCACCGCCCGTATACAAAAAGCCATGAAGTACTTATATCAAGAGCAGGAGGAAGGGGGCGGCGCCCTAGCATATGCACCTGGCGATTATCTAGGTATCTGTTTGTCGGAATACAAACACTACAGATTTCACGAAAACTATTCTGAATTTCGCGATACTAAATACAATACCGGAAAGAATAAAAGCCGCGGGATTCAGAAAATATAGTTAGTTGGGATAGCTCAAATATTTGTCGTAGTACCCTCTTAACACCGTTTTTGATCATGCAAGCAGCTATTCGTTTGGCGTGCTTGCAATAAACGAAACATGCCGACTTGAAGTCACTCTATATGCACACCTCTGAATAGTATTCGTTGCAGTAATACTAAGGAGGACGGCTGAGTTTCCAATTTATTGAAATGTTTGAGGAAACAAGATAGAACGACGGCTATAGCAGCATGGCGAGAATCGTTGCCAGGCATAATATTGTTCTGATGGCACCAACGTACTAAACAAATCGAACATAGAGAAAATTAAGGAATCTACTAAACCCCAATTAGACATACGTCAGATGCAAGATGTTATTTTTGTAACGTTATTGTAAAATTATTGTTCAATAAACTGCTCTCGGTCATAGCAGTATATGTGTAAGTGTAGGATTGAGCTAAAGAAAGTGACCCAATATCTCGGTTTGTTGCTCTTTTCACCCTGCAAAACTAAGTATGGCACTTTTTTTGAGGGTTAAAAATGTATTATATGTCTGCACCTATACATATACACAAAATAATCAATATAATAATTTCTGGAGCAGACTGTGCGGAATAGAAGCACAACAAGCATTAGCAATGAGCCGCAAACCCTTTAGTAATAATTTTTTGTAGATTCCAAGTTATGGTCATGCTCCGTATCAAGTCGAAAAAATTATTCTTTTTATTCTTTCCAGCTACACGTAACGGGGGTTTAGGAACCCACTCGCCGCTAGTCAAACATTTTTCCTTGGACTTCAAATTTACGAAAATAAAGAAGACTACTGATATCATGCTGCATAGGATATCGCAGCCTAACGTACATACTTGCATGATTTTTTTTTGTGTGTATTTGACTCGCGCGCGTGCATTACGGCCTTGATTTGCATTAGTGATTTCCACCCATATCGCTGTGGCGAAGCGAGATATAGTGTTCACGAAGAAGAGGTGCGTCCATTCCGCGGGTGTCGCTGTTCTGCAATGCACCAGTTCATGGAGAGAAGCCCACTCAACGGGGCTGACCCCCCCCGGTTGAGTGGCTTCTCTCCATGAGAGGAACGTGAGTCCCTTTATCACGTATGGAACTTGTAACGGGAATGCGTTCCAAAAGCCAGGAGGAACGAGGAAGAATCTTTCGTTCCTTTTTCTTTCTTTTTTTTTTTTCTTTTAGGAACTTGTACAACACTGTTCAAAAGTCGCGCCGACCAAACCGAACGACGGCGACTGCGGCGGCAGCGCGCCGATCAGGTTCCGTCAGCGGCGAAAGATGCGACGACGCAAAACGCTTAGCGGCGACGCGTGCGCACCGGCCGACGGTTATGTCAGAGCCATCAGAGAGAGCCGCCAAACTCGCTCCTCGGAAGTTGTAGCAGGGCTGCCGTGGAGAGGTCGTGCGTTAGGTCGAAGTGCTGTTGGATACCCGGTCCCCGTCGAACATCGAACTATTCTGTTCTAACAGAAGGTATCAGTGGTATCAGTGCACTGTGGAGCTTTCGAGCAGAAGGCAACGAGCCATCTGCGCATAGGGATGGCCGCCGTAAGTAACGTCTCTGCGTCGTCTGCGTGGTGGGCTCATTTCACGGCACGGAGTTTCTTCTTGCCCAAGTGTCATCGTTGTTGTTTCTTTTGAACGTTTCATCGATTCTCTGGCGAAGTGTCGCGCATCTTGGAGAACGGTATCTCGCAAAAGAGTCCACTGTAGTGGTAAACAACTGTTTTGTTTGTCGATCAAGAAAAAACTGATCAGCTTTGTGGCAACCCGAGCAAAAGTTGGCAGTGCGACTTTGTGGACGGTTGGCGTTGCAATACTGAATTCGAATTGTGTAATACAGTAATGCAATCGACAATATAAAGTGTCGAAAATTCGTACATAGCTACGGTAACAGCTCTCCTGCAGTGTAACGGGTCGTGCGTTATTAGTTTCGGTTTTGAGAAAAGATGCTCTTTAGGCACAAGCTTGGTGCAAATTCGTCACATCTTGGTAGTATGAGAATATACGAAAAATAGATGGATCACCTTTCCCCAACATCTTGACGTTGCAACAGCTGTAACACTTTCCTTCTGCTTTCGCAAGCAGCAACCGCTAGCTGAAACAAGGTCCGCTACCCTTTAGCATCATTGTCATTACATTTTTTTATTTGTTTTTGCGCTGTTTAGGCAAAAATGTACCCGTCAATTAGATTTTTTTTTAAATATATCTTCAGATAGTGTTATGAGTAACAACTGATCTGCATAAAGCCCTATTTAGCCGCAAAATTGATTAATTGCATGCAATGATTGGGGTATCGGTGGCTGATCAAGTGTGTTGACGCACCACAGCTTGGAGCGTGTGGAACGAAAACTCGCGCTGCAGAGCACAGGGATCCTGGGTTCAATCCCCACCTCTGCCCGTTTCGATTTGAGCGAGCATTGTAGTGGCAAGCGGTCGTGTATCATATACTGCGTGGTGCACGTTAAAGACCCCAAGTAGGTAGCAGCTGTACTGCACTGACTAAATTTCTCATCAACAGCTGAGACACCAGATGCCCACTGAGGCTATCTAAACATACACTCAATTCAATTATTAATTATGCAATGAATCAATTTCGCAGTTAATCAACAAAGTCAAACCTTGTATCAGTTATCATCACCACCACAAGGGGTTCCATGAAAGTATCCTGCCCCTGATTGGTTGCTGCAGCTCCAAACATTCCTCAAGCTCCTAGTCACTTTCAATTTGACCTGTTGCCGTGCAAGCAATCATGTCGCAGTGCAAGCATCTATAGTTAGTGACAGGCTAGGAATTTAGTAGAAGCTCTGCCTCCAACGCACACTTGCGGCCTTCCGCCAGTATTTTGTGCGGGTGCGGCAAAGTGTTGTTGAAGGCAGGAAGCTCGCACTGCAGGCGGAACGTCTACTGAGTTCTTAACCTGTCACCGGCTATGTGCAACAACTCGTCAAGAGTGAGCCTATGGCCAGCGTCAGATGCAGCAACTTTTCCCACCCTATTGTCATTGTGACATTAGTGACATGGGCTTTCACATGCAGCAACTGCTGAAACTCAAACTGATGATTGCAGGAGGCTACAAGCCTCGTGCAATCGTCGGTTCACAGTGAGCAGCACTGGCCTCTATTGTGACACCTGTGCCCAGATGGCCGGGCGGTCCCTGCTGCGTCTGCCGGCTTGGCCAAGCTGCCGTGCGGCGTCCAGCCTCCCCAGGAGGCCCGGGTGGTGGTCTGCGGTGGTGGCGTGGTGGGCTGCTCCGTGGCCTACCACCTGGCCAGGGACTTCGGCGTCACCGACGTGGTGGTCCTCGAGAAGGACGTGTGAGTGGGCCACCTCTGAAGGTTTTTGTTCATTTGATAGTACTACTACCCTACTGCAGGGGTGGGGTATAGTAGGAGAAGAGTAGAGACAATAGGGTATTTTAGTAGATTGTTTCGATAACTTCGATGTTTGATACTTTTCCAGCACCTTTGCGCATGCATCAAATCATTAACAGGAGTCGTTATCGGCCAAATGATCTACTAAAACTCCCTAATAAGCTAGCATTGCGGAAATTAACACGTGATGTCATGGAAATGCTGTGCCATTTGCGCCGAATTGCGCCATAAACTGAGTTCTGCAACGTCTTGTACCAAACTTCCATTTCTGCTAAGAATTGTGACACACCTGCGCCAAGATGGGCCTAAAGAAAAAAAAAAAAGGTATTATGTGTTGGTATTGATTATGATATCTAGGGAAATAGGAGGGATTTCGAATGGTACAAATACGTATTTGACAATGCCTGTACACACCGCATAGTTTGTTTCGTCTTAAGTTTGAGCACAGTCGAAGGTTCGGACAGATGCAGTCAAGAACACACATACTAAAAGCGCAAGTCACGGGGCATTCGCTGTGCTTGATTGATTAGCCGATGAAAAAACACATACATAAAGTTGACGAATGCCCTGATGTTGCACTTTTGACGCTGTTTGATTTGTCCCATTGGCTCGCAGAATTGGCTGCGCTTTGACTTAACATGAAACAAATTAAACATGGATATTGCACGTCAACTGCGCTGGCCCCGTCATCGTCTGAATTTCCAGACGACGTCGGCAATCTCAGCAACTAAAAGTCAGCGAGAAAAATTTGCGAAATGGTGGGATGGCAACTAATGGGATAAGACAGAACCAGGTTCTTTTACTCTTGATGTGGTCACTTGATTATCATGTCTGCCACATGCCTTCATGCCGTGGCTACAGCGTACAGTGGCACTTGCGCCGCTCACATCTACCTTCACCGTCTCACGTCAACACGCGCGCGTCGAGCTTCACCGCTTTGCACCGGAGTCCTAGGAGCAGCGGCTGTCATGGGGAAGTTCCTGGGTTGGCGCAATTGGTTTGGACATTATGCTCACTACTATTACAGGTCTACTCTCTTTGGTTAGTTGAAGTGCAGTGTCACTTTTAAAACGTAAGTGTAGGTTTTTACAATATTTGTGAGTGGTTGTTTTTGCAGTTTATGGTATTAGAATCTTGAGTTTGGTAGATTTATAAAAGTTGGGGGAACATATTTTTATTGTTGTACGTTTTAGTGGATATGCTGGTTTTTGCCAGCATTTGACAGAAATTATATTTCCAGGCTAAATAAACTACAGGGCGTGTTGTGCTATGGTTCATTTTTCAACCATTTTCTTAATACCCATTGTAAATGGAACTACTTTGACCTTATTTCTAAAAAGAAGGCTGTGTGTGTTCTTTTTGCATCCTATCTATTTTTATTACAAAATGTAATAGGTAATATGCTTCAATATCAAAGAGAAACTCTCACTCGTTATCAAAGATTGACTCCCACTTTGCAGCACAATCATTTTCTAATTTGCAAGTGATACACTAGCAGACGTTGCCATCTGCTCCAAAAGTGTCAGTGGCTGCTCCAAACCAATATTTTGCCTGCCACAAAGGTCAAATGCCACCTCCCAATATAGAGCTGGAGAAAAACAAGATGTTTAAACAAGCGATGCAAAGCTGAAGGAGCTGGGACACCGCAACGACAGTGACACTTGCATTCGCTCGTGTTTTTTGGCGGAGCTCCTACGACTAACCGCCAGGATTGTGGCATCCAACAGCTTGACACATTGACTCCTGTGACGTCCTTTGCTTGCCACTTCACGACCATTCTTGATGAAGGGACAGTATATAGGGTATTCAAGGGACGCCATATTGTTGGACGTACTTCGTAGCGCAGAATCAGAACTGTACCCGGTTTCAACTTTTCGTTGCCAGTGAGCTTACTCTCAACATGCGTGAGCGCACGGATACCTGCAGCTTTGGCTTCACTATCAGAAGACGTTATCCCAGAGTATAGCTCCCATTTATCAACTACAAAGAACATATATCTTGACTGGGAGGAACGCACGAGTGTGCACATTCAGTGTCTATACACAGCCAGGATTGTTGTTCTTCGAATACGATAAACGGGAGCTAGTTCTGAACATGCTCTGGGAGCCACATCCAACAATATGGCATCCCCCGTAGGATGCTAAACGCACTAGTTAAAGACACGATCTAGCCACCTTGGTTCCATCGCATGTCCGTCAAACAGTCGAGCCAGAAACATGTGGGAGGAAGCGGGGAATGACGCGGTGCTTCTCCGTGCAGCATCGGGGGTGGCTCCACCCGGCACGGTGCTGGCATCCTGAGCCAGATCAAGGCGACCCCCTCGAGAGCCGGGTCTGCAAGTACAGCATTGCGCTCTACAAGGAACTGCAGGGCAGCAATTTGGAAACGGGTACTGTCTGTTTCTCACTGCCCCCAAGGGGCGGTGCCATTGGCGTGGGCGGGCAGGGGTTGCGGACTGTTTGTGTCTATGTGAGTGTTACATCTCGAAGCGCCTTCTTTCTCTAGTCGGTCGGCTGAGGTCGTTTGAGGTAGTGCCACTAAATATGCTATGCCTCAGAGTAACGACACTTGGCCATATTGTGGCTTAAAATCATGCTTGCCAGTTATCTGAAATCTTGAAACTAAACATTCAACAGAAATCTTTCTGGTTGGGAAATACAATAATTAAAATATGGCAACCAACCGATTCCTAAACATGTAGGAGCCCTACGTTTCGAACCGACTTGGTTCTTCGTCAGTGAAAATGGCTGGTTTGCCCCATATAGCGGAAATGTTGCGTACTCCATTTTGATGCCTCGGTCGTTCCACATTTCAATGGCTTGCAACTAAAACTTGCATTTGCCGACAATTAATGTGGGCATAGCCACTGCAAATAAACTAAAAGATTTTGGTTTGCCTCCGTGACTGTTGGTGCATGTATGCAAATTTGCATAGCTCTAGGAGTGGGTACAGTGCAAAAACCACTACCGTAGAATACCGGGCAAGCGCCCACTTAAACTTTAGGGGTAATCGCGAAAAAATGGGGGATGGGCGCTTGTCCGGTCATCAATTTTACATATTAATGTACTGTGCATATTTTCTCAGATCTTAAAAATTTGGGTTTGGGCGCTTAATGTGGAATGGGCGGGTGCGCGGTATTCTATGGTACATCAGTAATTCTTAGAGAGAGTTTGAGTGCGTGAAGGGTGCAGTAGTGCGCTCAAGTTACCACTCATGCAGCAGCAGCAAGGCTACCGGTGCGATAACGTCCCCGTGTGAAATATCTGTCTCTTTTCATAACCCCCAGCCTTGTACCTGCTTCATGAGCGGTAACTTTAGCGCACTGCTGTGCTTCTCACGTGCTCAGTCTTTCTGAAAATTATCAATTTAGAGCTTTTCAATGACGCTGAGCAAGCTTCTAATTCGAACTACATGTCTATTTTCACTAATAAAAAAGTTAATTAACAAATTTTACTTAATTAGCCGTCTGGTCAGTTACGATTAGCCCCCTAACTGTCCCCCTGGCCGCCTTCACAAACCGCACAAGTGTAGCTTTCACAGCTTTTTTTATACAAATCTGTTAAAAAGGTACTGACAGGTCAAAATCATTTTTTTTTATTATCCGAAACGATTGAAAACGATGCCTGGACACTACCCTCAAAATTTGAAACTTCGGAACTTGGTATTTGTGAAGTAAAAAAACAATTTCCCAAAGCCGAACTTGAAGTTCCCGCACGATCTGGGCCAGTGCAGTGACGTCAAATATTGACTCGTCCTGCAACTCGAGTTTCTCTCACGCCTCCGAACTGACCCAAAGTGCCGTATTTGCCCACGTCCCGCAATGAACCGCTTGCATGCCGCCTATCGCTGAGAGCATACGACGCTTCACTTTCTAGTTTGAAGTTCTTTAGGGCTCTTTCAGCGATTTCAAATTCTTTGAAACGGTGTGAGGTGGAAAAGAATGTGCAGTGGATTTTTGTGAGTGAAGTGAGGGGCCACGTTGCGCCGGTTCTGTGTGAAAGGCTGCCCCGGTGGAGTCGCAACCGAAACTACAATACACAGACACCAAACTCAGTTGTTTTGACCGTTTGATGATTTACTTTCTGAAGTCTGGGAGGTCGTCGGGTACCTAAACAAGAGAACTTCGTCAGATTCCCCGACTCACCGATCATCCTCAATGTTACATATGTCGAGCGCCACAATTGTTTCCGAGGGAGGATAAAAAGCCAGGAGGCATCATCACTCCAGAGCCCGATTTCCGGTATTTCAGAAAGAAGTGCCGTAGTGCATTTGCAATTGCATTAAAAATAATGTTTTACGAATGCCGTTATTAAATATTATAGAAATGTCACTTACAAAGCTTCTAAGTGTCATAATTTTTGACATCACAAATTAAAATAAGCGAGGAGGTGAGAAGCGGGAGAAAAGAACGCCAAAAATAAAAAGGCATGCGCACCCGTAGGAAATATTTGTCGCGTTGTGGTATTTCTTTGCGTGTCTATGACCACAACTTGCATGGTTTAGGCAAAAAAAAGACCTTTGGGGTGTCAGTGCCACTTTAAGCTTAAAAAGAAAAAGCACCCTGTGTATGTTGCAAGCAAGGTTCTCTCCCAAACTTACAACTCAAACAAATAAGGTAGTTGTGAGTTTAGTGCTTGTAATTCTTTTTCTGGTCTCCTCGCTGTTTGGCCCGCCACATATTTTTATGTTAAGCATGAACCAACTTCACTTTGACACGGAGTGCTGCTTGCCCCTCAGGATGGAAGCAGTGCGGAAGCCTGTTGCTGGCCAGGACTCGTGAGCGTCTCTTTTCCTTCAGGAGACTGGCAGCCATGGCAGCGTGAGTGGTCGCTCCAAGGGGTCTGAGGGAGGGGAGTGTTTAGGAGCAAGAAGTGGGACCCTAGGTACGGCACCTGGAATGTGCTTTCGATCCATGTGTGTAGCACCCTGAAAGGGTGTTTCACAAAACGCCTTTTATTTCCAGTGAGCCGCATTCCGTCACATTGACAGACAGTGTGCACTACTACTTTCCTCGTATCTTTGCGTGCAGCCGATCTGTTCTCGGCGTCATTGTTAGTGTTTATGAAACGCTTAAGCATGACGAGCGGCTTTGTCTTGACAGAACTCGATTAGTACTTACATCAGGGGTGTATTTGGGTCACGTAAATCTCCGATTCTTTCCCTTCTTTTTTTTTTACAGCGAAGCTGTTATGCGCTAGGATCTGGGAAAAATGCGTCCACGGATGTTGACAGAAAACTCTCCATTGGTCGTGGCAAGTAAGATATAAATAAAAATAAAAAGAGTAGGCAACCAGCGTGTGAGTCAGCCTTCTTTGACATTATTAGATAGTGAGGTCCTGATCCCTTGTTATCATCTCTAGGCATCATCCTCGAGGTCGTCTCAGAAGTCGTCCTCGAGGTCGTCCAAGACGTCGTCCTGAGGTCATCCAGACGTCCTTGAGGTCGTCGTAGAGGTCGTCCTCGAGGTCGTCCTAGAACGTCCTCGGAGGTCGTCCTAGAAGTCGTCCTCGAGGTTGTTTTAGAAGTCTTCCTTGAGGTCGTCCTCCAGGCATCGTCCTCGAGCTCGTCCTAGAAGACATTCTTGAGGTCACCCTAGACGTCATCCTCGAGGTCGTCCAGAAGTCGTCCTCGAGGTTGTCCTTAGAAAGTTGTCCTTGGAGGTCATCCTAGGCGTCGTCCCTCTAGAAGCATTGTCCCTGCAGGTTGTCCTGTAGACGTTGTCCTCGAGAGGCATGCGCTCCCCTGACGACAGTTTTTTATAAATAACAGCTTCACTGGTCTTCCATTTTGCAAGCAAAATAAGAAAAAACATCTACAATTTTTTTTTCTGGACGTTGCTCTGGCGGCATTTGTTGGGGCCATTTTAGGCATCGCGTCATTGGCAATTCTGAATAAAAGGCTGGTTGTTGGCTTTCCTCCGATTAACAAAACTTTTAGAAATTTAAAGACTTCAATACAGGATAGTAAAATTAAAGTTACAAGTGCGGCGTAATGCGCACTTGCGCGCCGCCGCGGTTCCCCTCTGTTCCCGGCTCTCTGCCCAATGTTGCCTTTCCTTCGCTGATTCAGCTAGCATGGTATCGTGAGATGCAGAAGTTGTGGGAATTCGCGTACGCCGCCGGTGTCCTATACGTTTCCCGCGGTCCGCCAGCAACAACCCGAGTCCAGCCTGGTTCTTCTCACGGGAGCGCGGAATTCCGCTCCCCGTTTGTTGGCACATAAAAACACAACGCTACAAAAAACACTCAATCTATACTACAAACACACGTGACATTACTCAAATAATTTACAAACGTCCGTTAAGCCTAAAGCTTAGCACAAAGAGGGCCCAGGCCTCGTGTCCCGCTATTGCCCGAGAGGCAGTTGCTAGCACTCGCCCCCTTTCTTGAGAGCCGGCCGGAATCCTAAGAGACTTTTGCCTCCCAGTTACCCGACAATATCGACCGATGGGCGAGGAGGTTTTCTCCTTGCCCGCCATGGGGCGCCTGCAAGCGCCATCCAGTGGCTAGGAGAGAAAGCGGCACGTCGGGAGCCGAATTCGAAGATCCCGATCGACTCCCGCGGCGACACGACCATGTGATCGTGTGCAAGGTCTGGAGGCGAGGCGCCAAAATAGCTGCCTCGCGGGGAAGCCAGATCGAGTTTGAAAAGGCGCCGTGCGTGGCACAGTGCGCTGCCATGTACCCTAGTGCCAAAACGATTCTTTCTTGTGCTATCGACTGCTCTGGCAGACGCAGTTCTGTCGCAACCCAAGTGAACTCGAGGAAGCTGGAAAGCACGCGCTTCGCGCCATAGAAACGCGAAGGGCAAAGCATACCGTCGTGGATTCCGCTAGAGTTCAAACCGTAACTGTGTCTCACGAAACTGCCTTATACCGCCACATTAATCGAAAACGGCATATATCCTGACGGTTGGCCGTGAGAAGCTCCAGCAAAAGGAGACGAGCGGATGCCGGTGTCGCCACCATCGCAGCATCCCAAAACTGAAGTTTCCGTGGTGGATTGTCGAGCTGGAAAGCAACGAGGCAGGCAGCTGTACGAGCACAAGTGTGATGTCGCCGGGCCGATATCGAGGGATCGAAAATGAGGATGCCGTAAGCGCGCCCGGCTGGAGATGCATCTCGGGCAGCGTAGCGTGGGTTGAACTCGAGGAGCTGTTCCAGCGTCGTTAACCAGCCGCACGCCGCTGACGCCCCACTCTTGCTGCGCAGGGCGTTCAACCTGGAGTGCGAGCTGTGGTCGCCGGTCGAGGCCCAGTCGCAGGGCTCCCAACATCACCACCGACTGCCTGGAGGTGAGCATGTCTCGGGACGGACGGACGCGGGCACACCTCTGTCCCGGGGCTTGCGGACGCTCTGCCCATACCGTTCAGCATACTGGGCTTGCACGCTTTCCCCCTCCAACATCGTCACCAGCAGGTCCACATGGCACGGTCTAGCTTGCGTCCGCACCCTGCACACAGCGTCTTGCGGCGTCTCGCAACGAGTGCAACACTAGCAGACGGTGACACCAAGGTGTGGGCGTCTCGCCACTTGCGGCATGCTTTTGCCTGAACTTCCGCGTGTTTGCTGGTTGGGGCTTCACTAGTGATGAAGTAACGCGCACACCTTGTCTTCTATTAGCCCCAAGAGGGAACACAAGCGTCTCAGTCGCTGCATCTCGATTGGGTGAGATGTACCGTGACGTCAAGGAAAGGACTCTGCTCTGCATTCTGGCATCCGGCTCGCTTCCCTGTGCCCGCTTTCCTCACGACCGTAGGGTTTGTGATCATGCTGACCTATTACTGTAAAACCCTTAATTTTCGTGAATTTCGTGAATTGGTGAATTGAAAAGTTTGGAAATTTAAGGGTGCGCAAAAATTTCGGTCTTTAAGAGTTTCAATGCAGGCTTCTGAGAATTCGCGAACTTTAATGGCCGCGATTATGTCCCTTCCGACCGATTCACGAAAAATGGGGGCTGTGAAAATAAAGGGTTTTACAGTATTCAGTGCTCTAGTGCAAATCCCCCAAAAGGTCGGTAATATCTTTCACTCACCCAAAAACGTCGAAGTTAAAGAAAGCACAGACAATCAAACTAAGGACAAGAAATGAACCGTCAGTGCTGCCGTCGTGTGCTGTAAGCACTTCGAGGAGCAGGACTTCTTTTACCCGGTGTACGAGATGCTGGGTGGGACCGATTCCGACAGGCTGTCCGTACCTTTTCTAAACGCGTTTGTCACATTTACCATATTTTCCGGACTATAAGTTCGCACCTTTGTATAAGTCACACCCATTCGTATCCGTTTTTCCTGGAAAAGTTGGTATATAAGTCAGCACCTATGTATAAGTCACACCTCTTTGTACGGTTCACGCGATGAGCTCTTTAGTTTACGCGCATTGGTATCGTGAAATTGGAGTTTCGCACAATAGCTAGATCGCACGTACCATTTGATGCGCATTTCGACTCGCAAGGAAATGCCCATAGTATGGTGCTGTCTGGCGGTGGGCAATCGGAGTGTTTTGCAGCAAAAAGGACGTAAAATGCATGCAAAATGAGAGGGTGGTCCGACTTTGTTCGAGCCGAATGCATGCCGAGCGAACAAAAGTGGAGCTAGACACTTGCGAACCAAGCTTTGGAGCACTAGGCCTAGCCTAGGCCAAGTCCTAGAGACAACGCAGGCATCGATGCGCAGGCAGAAAAATAAACCTTGACATACTTTTTTTGGTACCTCTAGAAGATCGGCTAGCCACAATCCTTCCTTTTACATGTAGTAGCACGGCTGGAGCATGGCACAAAAAAACTGCTGATCAAACAAAAACTAAGAAAGACGTAGAGAAAATATTCTGCAATGCGTATATACCAGCCCACTTACTTTTCAGTGTTACTGGACTGAAGCAAAGAATACAGAACCATGGCTGAACTAGGCAAACATCAATAACATGCTGTAAAAGCTTTATTCTCACTGTCTTGCCTATCCATATTGAGCCGCTTCGGGAAACCATAAAAATTAAAATATCTTGGGTTCCGAGTCAAAATAGTGCGGTGACAGCAGTGCCTCCTGGAGGGGGAAACATCACCTATGGCTACGTAGTTATGATGCTCTACAAAACGTAAAAAAAAAATGGCGTCGCACCTCAAAAAGAAAAAAAGAAAAGAATCTTATGTAAGTTGCATTGTTGTATAAATCGCACCAAGAAAAATGTTTGAAAAAAAACACGCGACTTATACGCCGGAAAATACGGTACCTTTATAATTAGGTTATAAAAAAAGACCGAAAGCTCTCGGCGGAGGCAATTCTGTTGATGAACCTCCTCGCCCGTCCACACCACAGAAGGCAATCGTGTGAGTGGTCGGCGAAATGGTGACGTAAATGTTTAAAGTGACACTGACACCTCCAAAAATTTTTGTTTTATTTTTTGCCAGGTGATTTATTATGGTGTCAAAAGACTACCCGATCAATATTTTGCTACAGCGTCACATATTTTTTTTAATAAAGAAAACGCAACCGCTCGAAACAGAAACTGGACTGGGGAGGATGAAGAAATACAGGAGAGAAGAGAATTGGCAAAAATCACGTGGCTAATCAACTTTTTTTTTTTTTCAATCACCGAATTTGCAGCTTTTTTAGAAGCCACAAAAAATGGGTATAATTTTTTTTTTATACTTTTAAAATTGAATGTTTCTTGCTCCGTATCGAAGCAAAGAACAAATAATGTCGAGGCACATCTGGCGTGCAATATGAGTTAACAGCAACTCGGGATTGCTACGAACAGCAGACAATTACGTGGCTGTCTAAAGCTTGGTAGCATAGCATACTGGGGCGCATGCAGTGTTAGTTAATTGACATCGAGAACATCGACAGCCAGCTAAGCGCACCTACTGGGAATGCTCACCTGGCTAGGCAGATCCACGGTTCTTAGATAAACTATTGACTATGAAAATTTTGGCGGTTTCCACTCTAGAAAAATTTGTTACTTAAAAAAAACACAAATTTTTTTTTCCAATAATTTTGTTAAAGCAGATGTTGCACCCTTCGCATGGCGTTTCAATTGTTCCGAAATTGTACGACATCCAGGACTCAAGTATAGGTGGTGTTTCCAATCGACCATCTTTTCGACAAGTCTGCTGGATTTTGCGAAAGAGCTAGACGCACCCGGTGACGGCATATTAAGAACGGCGCATCAAGCAGTGAGGAAAGAGAAGAGAAGAGAACACAGAGCAGGCACGTAGCCAGGATTTTGTTTCGGGGGGGGGGGGGGGGCCACCCATGACAAAATGCTGTATGAGGGGGAGGGGGAGAGGAGGCCCCAGCAAAATGGAGGATTTCGGGAAAAGAAGGGGGCGCCGGCGCGGGCCCCATGGGCCCCCCCTTGGCTACGCGCCTGACACAGAGCACTGTGTGTTCTCTTCTTTTCTTTTCCTCACTCCTTGTGCACTGTTTTTAATATGATGTCATCTTACCAACTGACTCAACTCTCCACTTTACATCGGGCGACTTCCCCACGGTGGCTTGTCCCAACCCCTGTCAATCCGTTAGGTTCTCGGAACGATCTGTTTGGTCGACTGCCAACACCGACGGCGCTCCTCCGGTGCTGCAATTTTTTTCTAGGGAAATCTTTCCCCTAGCGTACGGGTTCTCAATGTGGGTTCCCAGGAACCCACCGAATCCCCAGAGTGCCTACACTTGTTTTTTATTTAGCATCTCAGTATCCTCGACCGTCCCTAGCCCCAACTGGCCTTTTTTCTTTTTTTTTCAGTTTAGCTTGAGCAGATCTGAGCCACCTGTTGATGCCTAGCTACGAGTCATGTAAACATTCTCCCGTTTCTACATTGTGTGCCAGGTCTGTAGGCTTCTGCACTGCCTTATGCAGTGCACAAGTTCGTCTGCTTCTTCCACAGGGGTCGCAACGTCAGTATGTCGAGCTCTTGTTGGCTGATCGAAGAAAATATTGGGTAGACCTCAAGGCATCTAGCATCGAGGTCTACCCACTATCCTTTCAATCAAAGCCAATCAGAGCTCGGCGTCATTCTGACGTCACCGCAACTCCTGCCCAAGAAGCAGACGACTTGCTCTCCGCATTGCATTGATGCCAAGGCCGTGAGTGGTTCCCCGATCGACGTCCAAGGCGGGTAGGGGATCCTCGAGATCACAGAGTCTGAGAATCCCCGCCACGGCACGACGAAAGGATTCTGGACCGGTTAATCTGAGGACCGTGGCAGAGCCTCTGTTGCTTTCTGCGACAGTTGAGTCTCTTTCGATACAAGAGGTTGCGCCACGGGCGGCCCACCCGTTCGCGCACACGTCCCATCCTCGTTGCCTTTCTGCCACACGGTCCCCGACGCAACACTTTTTGAGCGGCGAGCGGTCTGACCTCGTGTCTTCCCTTCCTGCAGGGTGCCCTGTGGGTGCCCGGAGACGGTGTGGCCGACCCCTCCCTGGTCTGCCAGGTCCTGTCCTCCCAGGCTGCCGAGATGGGTGGGTGAGCCTCCTTCTTGCACAACTCACTCACTCTCTTTTTTTCGTTTGATGCCTCATTTGTTTTTGTGACTAAGGTTCCTTTTTTTTTTGGAGCTAATCGTTTTGCAAATTTGGGGCTGTTTTTTAGGGAATTAATTTTTTCCTCCAGATTACCGTAATAACCTTAGTCAGTACCCACCCCACTTTTTGGGAGAATATTAATTTCCAAAAAAAAACGCAGAGTGATCGCCCACCACTGCAAATACCCCACGCGCACTCTGCGATCCACAAACATTCATCCTACTCAAATGACGTGGCCGCGGACCTTCAGTTGGAGGACGTCTATGACAAAGTAAAACGAAGGAGCGAAAGATACTTTTGTTTGTTTATGCATTTCCTCACTGATTTCAGTGACACCAAAGTCATAGTGTCCATGTGTTCGAAAGGAAAACAATGGAGATAACAAAATGAAACTTTATTTTGCTTACAAAAAAGTTTGTTGGAACAAAAAACAAAGTCGGAAAGATAACACCAGCAGTAACACATTCGGGGATTGCGAGGTCAGCAAACGCCCCATATCCTGGAATGTAACCCTGGAGTGTAAGGTCAAAGTCTGTCTCCACCCAAGTAAGGTCACCGCAAACTTCCTTCTTCTCCCAGAACGTTGCGACCGGGGTTTGTAAGGTTGTGCAATGTTTGAGACAAAGGCAACGGGTAAGTGAAGATTTGCTTGAACGCCGCACACAGATGTTTGTAGAGCATCCCACTTCGAGCACCGTGTTCGTGATGTCGTCCACGCCGTGCATGGGTACATGTATACACCAACTCATGTTTACAAACAAACCGGAACTCCCCTAGCGGATGCCACCGACGCCGCGCATGCGCGATGGGGGTGTGGGCAAGAAGCTCGCCGTCGCCCATAAACAAACCATTGGAATGGGATGTTGTCGGCATCGGTGTGAGTCCCCGCGCTCTTTTTCGCATTGTAATTGTTGATTCTACGTCTTCCTGGCAATGTCTGACTACTTGAGCGGCCTCAGCGAAATTAACGAGGATCGTTACACCGCAAAACTTGGCGTGAATAATGTAACATGCTGCGATTCATTCCGCATGGACGCCGCAGAATGTATGCTAAAGCCTGATTCACATGGTGAGGTTCTGCTCGCTATTTTCAATCATGACGTTGCTCGGGCTGCAAAAGCTTGAACCGTATCTGAGATGTCGACGTCGATACTGAAAATCTCAAGCAGAATCGGACCGAGTGAATCAGGCATAACAAGTTGGTGATGGCCACTTGTAACAATTGTCAACATCTCCTTATATCTACTGTTTACACCAAGCCTACTTACCCGAAGCAACCTTCAAACTTAAAAGTCTTTTGAGGTCTGCACTTCTTATCGCAATTGCCGGGTCAACGTTTGGTCTACGGGCCGCTGTCGTTTGAACGAGCAGACGACAAGCAGAAACGTTTGAGAGAGCAGACAACAGCTCGAACGATGAGGCGGCCGTTTGATTGTGGTGACGCACTGAACGTAGTCCGCAGGTGGTCCGTGCAACTTGACGGTTTTCCCGCGTTCATGTTGGAACAAAACAAATAAATCTGACGACCACAAGTATCCGTGAATTCAATCCAAAGTGCTTTCCGCCCAATCAATTGTGGTCCGACAGCGTCTGTTTTTCCTTTTTAATGGCCCCTGTTCACGTTCTCGGACGAACCGAACAGGCAGAAAACGCATGAAAACAGAACTTCAAACATTTCCCGACTCTTTTGGTAAAGCCCCAGTCGCGGCATTTTGACGAGAAGGCAGGTTTTTGTCCGGTTTCTTCCGAAGTAACACAGAAATGCACGTGCCCCATGGCGGCTTCTGCCCACAGCCCCAGACCGGAAGTGCGCCCAACGTGCCACCACCACGCCGTGATCGTAACAGAGATGAGTTTGTGTATACTGCAAACAAGAAAGTTGCGCAAGTCAGCCGCCTTGCGGTTGACAAGGCGCCTGACTTGGTTCTACGCCAAACTATTGGCCAACGTGATTGCCAACTTTCCGTCTTCCCCAGCATCCCTCGTCGTCGCCTCTTTTGTCCGCTCGCTCGCTCGTTGGGCCTGGTTAAATTTTCTGTTTGTTGTTGAATTTTTTTTTTTAGTAGCAAAGAGGTCAAGGAGTGTTAGAAACTTGCTTTCACGGAACAAACGTTTGTGCTGTATGCCGATCGGCGGTGTTCATTGCGCATACGCATGCAACGGACTTTGTGACAATAAAACATTCTTTTAATGAAACTAATTTGTACTTTGAGTTTAATCTGTCTCTTGTGCAGCCGCACTAGATACATACAAAAAAATAGGCGTTTTATTTGAGCTTTTTCTAAACTTTTTGTGCTTACTCACCGAGACAAGGCCCACCCCAACTTTTTTTATGAATTTCAAGAGGCAGGAGGGGGTGGGCGCGATGATTCTGGATATTACGGTAGGGGATTTTTCGGCATTGATTTTCGGCTTTGAACAAAACAATCGGCGTTTAAAATGGGGCTTACGTGTAAGCCAACAAGACACAGGCATCAGACTCCCCATCTTCACGGAATGTTCCTGTGACCCGAATCATTTAACCCTCTAATCGTTTTGGAAGAGCGTAGCTCGTCGGCGTAAAGCTGTCCCCAAACTGTTCAGGATGAGTATAGCTCGTCTGCTTTCCTCGGTTCACACACTCAACCGTTTTGGACGAACCAGGCTCGCTCATTGCTTAGTTTGCGGCTCTGCCAGCAAATGGCAATGCTGAATGTTTTAAAAGTTTGCTCCAATTTTTTGTTTGTGGCTAAAACCTTTATTTGAAGGCAACAAATGTAATTTCTAAGACAAGTAAGCAGTTCAGGGTGAGAAATTCTCCAAAACTAAAAGAGGTTAAGGGGTTAAAGAACATCTCGGTACCAGTAAAAACAATTGAGCAGACCTAGCTGTGTCAGTAATATGTCCAGTCACAGCGGCAGCTGCGACAAGACACGGCTAAGTCGTTGGACATCAGCGTCACATTCGCCCGCAGTGGGGTGCGTGAACAAAGAGTACTGAACAAAAAAAAAAAAACATTTGACCCGTAGAGGACTACAGAGAAAATGCAACCACACAGCTTAAACATTTGGTCAAGACCCTGCATTCCATTTTGTGCACGCTGGCAGGCGTGCGCGAAGTTCCGGAGTGCGTGAAAGCTCGTCTCCCTTCATGAGCTCTTGGCATTGACGGTGCCCCAACGGCACCTTGTCATCGGCCATTTCTTTTTTTCAGAGAGCGTGCGCGGTGGGCATCGGGTACCACAAAACCCCCAAGTTTAAAGCGACTCGTTAACGCTGTGGCGTAGTTCAGTGGTGACGTCTCCGCTTTGCACGCAGCAAACCGAGGTTTGATTCCTGCAAGTGGCGGCGGGTGATCTTTTCTAAGGGTTTTGCAACGTCGACGACGGACGCCCTACATCGCCAACTACAACACCAACAACGGACGTCATTTCCAGTGGCTGGAAGAGCCCATAACAGCTGTCACCGTAAAAAGAAAATGCAACAAGGAGCGTGGCTCTCCCGAAAGAAATAAACGCACTCTCGCCGAGTGCAATCCGTGTTCCAGGTAAACCCAAAATCAGGCTATAGATTAGGATATCATCCCATGAAGCTTGGGTTTTCCTTATTCGAGGAGAGCCCCAATTTGGGGATTTTCTGCTTTCCCCAATTTTCGTAAGACTGGCTCGGGGGTAGCTTTTCGAGGCTTGTCGGTATATACCAAAGATATGGAACCCCTACCTCTAACCAACTCGGTGGGACTGGTTAGGAGTTTGTTGCACTAATTAATAGGTTTTGCAAGCCTGGCACCAACGATATCGCGTATGAAACAGGTCTACCAGGTGTTGAGGCTTCTGTGTGCGATGCGCATGCCTTCTAAGTACAGTGTAGACCGCATATAACGTATGCCACGGGAGTCGCGAAAATCCGCACTATAAGCGGTACCGTGCTATAACCAAAACATCAATTTTTCAGGCCAAAATACATGCCATGAGACAACTTACCTTTGTAAAGCAATTTATTTTATGTTAGATGAAAAATAAAGCTTAGTCTGAGGAAAGTCCTTATTTCACCAGACTAGTACACTTCTCTCTCAAGTGTGTCACACATTTTGAAAAAAATGAGTGACTTTTGCCTGGCGCAGCCTTTTAACGGCGTTGCGGACGGACGTTGCGAGCGTTCAGGATTGCTAACACTAATCACTTTTCTGCGGTGATGAAAACGCGTGAAAATTCGCATCCTTTAAACGGTACGCGCTAATAATACCTTGAACTTGAGCACATGCATGAAATGCTCCAAATAAGAAATCCGGGCGATGTTTGAGGACACAAATGCTTAGAAAGCACCACTGTAGTCGAAGTAAACAAACACGACGACACGGGCGTTTCTGCTGTCTTGAGAGTGCCGCCACGACATCGCCGCACGAGTAGGTGGATCTTCCCTTCTAGTACGTGCTGCGTTATCATAGCGACACACGACGAAAATTCACATTCAAGGATAGCGCTTTTACGCGGAACAATGAGCTTCCACCACGCCGTCCACGTCGACGGTCAGCACCGACGCCATGTTCGCAGATAGAAGAAGCCGGCCCGCGACCGGCATGCAACGCGCACGACCAATTCTCCTCCACTTGCGATTGGTCTGTCGTTGCGGTTGTTTCGGTTGTTTCCAACGCAGCGGGGGAAAGTTGGGCTCGCTCCAACTCCTTGCGTCGTGAACGACACGTGCGTGCGTCCCTCCGTCTCTATTTGCTTTTCCTCGCTTCTTCGAGCAACCTCCTTGCCATCCTTGCCCCCGCGAGTGCCGCTTGCGGCTAGCGCCGTTATCTAGTGTCGCACAGGGAAGCGTGCTCGCTGTGCCGGTCGCGTCGGCGGGCTGTTCCAGCAACCGCACTATAACCGGTATTTCCCTTCGCGCGCCTGCATTTTAAGCGGTATGTAATTACATGGAGTTGTATGGGAGGCGAACCGGTGGTTGAAAAAAGCCGCGTTATACCCGGTCCTGCACTATAAGCGGTTACGTTGTAAATGGTCTATACTGAAACACTATTCCACTAAAGCTAGTACAGTGATCCCTCTTACAGTTGCATTAATTGTGCTTGTCTGTACCAATCCAGCATCGCTTCTACGTCGTGGGCCAATGCGGTACGTCTGATTGAAATTGTGCCTTAACTTCCTCAAAGAGTATTTTTGGGGCAACAAGACATAGAGTTGCCATAATCATGGATCACTTACAGTGACACCAAAGGAGGAAATCTCCTTGCACCGCCCACGGAACGCGATATAGGCGTCCGCAGCGCCGACTGACCTCTCGCAAATTCGAAGCGATCCTAGGCGCAGTAGTGCCGTGCAAAGACCTTGGAAACCCCGTGCCCACGGTTTCGATTTCCTGACCTCACTTCACAGCGTCCCGTTACTGCCAAGTGCAGTGCTCACATTTCTGAATAATTCGACTGACCTTAAATTTATATTACAATATAGGCATTGCCTACCAATACGGATAAGATGCTGGGGCACGTTTCTCAGGGGGCTACTGACGTGCCAGAGTTTGTGCTCACGAAAACAGGACTACGAAGGCACGTATGGAAGAAGAAGTGTACCGGTCCAGTCATCCTGGTCTATCTTCTAAATGGGCTTCTTAAATTATCCGTTTGCCAGGAGGGTCATGCTTCACTCCGGACTGGTAGCCAGACCGACAAGAAAGGTGCGGGACGTGGCCGGCCGTACTTACAACTCCTCTCTTAGCCTGGGCAGGTCCTTACGGCCGCCGGAGGTCCATGTCTCAATGGGGGCTCTCACGTAGATGAATAGGTGCAGTCCGAGCAAGCGATGACTTATTTATTTTTACGCATTGTCGTGATACCGTATACCACTTCGTAAACGGGGCGATCGAAACCGAAACCATGCTGCTCCTTTCCGTGGCCAAAGAGGTACCGTAATGCAATGCACGCAGCGTTGCGTGCGGGCACTTTTGGAAGTAGTAGTCTATCGAATCCCCCGATGCTTGACGGCGGTGCTAAAATCGAAACGGCGACGTACCGAAACCATAGGGCGGTGCCATCTCTTTTGGGTTTGCGACGGGTTCGGTGCGTAGTAGGGCTCCGCCGTATTCAATGGGTCCCATTTCGTCGGCTTAGCTCGTTGCTGGGTTTTCCTAGAGCCACTTTATATGGCAGCTTTAGCTGCCACATACGGTGGCTCTAGGCTCCTACAGTTTTGTGTCTCGTTTTTTTTGCGTACATCGAAGGTGCGCGCGATAAAATATGTAATGGTCGTTTTTTGTGCTTCCTATAGCAAAGGGGCACTGACACCCCAAAGGTCGTATTTTTTTTTATTGTTTAAAACGATGCACGTTGTACTCATAAACACGCAAAAAAAAACGCATCGCGAAAAAAAAAAATTTTCCACGCGCGCGCGCGCTTTATTTTGGTCGTTTTCTCTTCCGCTTTTCGCCTCCTCGCTTCTTTTGATTCGTGACGTCATGAATCATGAAATGTACAAGCTTTGTAGGCGACATTTCTATAACATTTAATAACGGCAATCGTGAAACATGTTTCTTAACGCAATTGCGAACGCACTACGGCCCTTCTTTTTGAAGTACCAAAAATCGAAGTCCGTTGTGATGTCGCCTTCTGGTTTTATCCTCCTCGGAAAACATGGCGGCGCTCGACGCACGTAGCAGAGGTTGATCGGTGAGTCGTGGAATCGGACAATGTGGTCTTTTTTAGGTGCCCGGCGACCTCTCAGACTTCGAAAAGGAAATCGCCAAACGGTCAAAACAACTGGGTTTGGTGTCTGTGTATCGTAGTTTCGGTTGTGACACCGCCGGTGCACCGTCGTCTGCTTGAAGCGATAGGCAGCACGGCACTCACGCAGGAAACGGGTTTCCCGGAACGGTGGTTTCCGCGATGCCGGCGCCCTCCCACTCTCACCTCCTCGCTTCGGGTCGCGGAGACACGTTTCGGAGTGGAGGCGCGAAAGAAACTCGACTTTCAGGAGACCTCAAAATATGACGTCACTCCACTGGCACGGATAGCGCGGGAACTTCAAATTCGGCATTTGGAAATTGTTTTTTTACTTCACAAATACTAAATTCCCAAGTTTCGAATTTTGAGGGTAATGTCCAGGCATCGTTTTCAATCCTTTTAAACAATAAAAACAAATATGATTTTGATGTGTCAGTGCCCCTTTAAACAGGATGTCGGTACAGCGACTCACGAAAATCTCCTACTTTAGAGTCGGCATAGTCTCGGCTTGCGAAATGCACCGAGCTTGACTGAGCAGTGTCGCTGTCTTCACAGACTTGCCCAGGATTATTTGGGACTCTCGATTAACCACACAGGCCTGCAGCCTTCATCGGGTAAAACAGGAGCTCTAATTAAAGGCCCCAACTCTCCAAGACACAAAGGAGGTGCAAAGTATTTTTGAGCCTCATCAACTTCTGCGGAAGATTTGCATCCGACCTGTCCAACGTACCAGAGCCTTTGGATCGGCTGGTAAGAAGAGGAGCACTTTGGAATTGTCCTGGAGAGCAGGAGAATGCCTTCCAGAAAGGAGCTGGTGATTTCTGCTGGTGTTCTAGCTACACGAAGCACCACAACTAGGGCTGTAATGCTTCACCCTGTGAAACCTGAGCAGTGCTGGTGCACCGGAAATCAGTGGGGGAAGAGAAGCCCATTGCTTTTTTATTGCGACTGTTGCGATGGCAGTGAAACAAATCTACCACCGTGTTGCCTTGCACCAATGTTTGGTATAACCAAGTTCCATCAATACCTTTGAAATAGACAATTTATTGAGGCAGTCACAAACTGAAATCTACTACAGTACAATCTCGATAATTTAAACTCTCTTAATTTGAACTAACATGCAGGTTCCGTCAAAGTCCTGTGTATTTGATTAGGAGAAAGTTCCCAGTAATTCAAGCGCACAAAAATCTGAAACTGTTTGTTCAAACTACACGCCGCCATACGTGACTGCTTTGGCTGCACTGCCTACCGCTAGATGGCGCCCAACTCAAAGAGTTCTGCTGTATCTGTCTATTAGTGTTGTGAGAATATTTGAGATTTCAACTAGTAGTAGTTTCGGGTAATTCATCGTTCCATATTCGCTTCGAGATGAACTGAACTATTAATATTTTTTCAGTGTTGGTCATGGCAGGTTAGCCATGTTGCGTGCTTCTTACCGAGCACCGGTGCGCTGCAGTGAAGAAACACCTGAAGAAGCAAGCTCCAGTTTTTTGTATATCGTTTAGATGTACTACAGTGAAACCCGTTTAGAACGAACCCACAAACAGCAAATTATCGTCGATATCGAACTCACGGAAAATTCAAATATAAATGCATGTAAAAAGTACTTTTTATAAGGAACAACACATTGGCTATATCGAACTTTTTTCCCCGTTTAGGCTTCCAAAACTGCGCAAACAATCGTCTTCTAGCCTGTCCCTTCACCCACCCCACCCCCCAAAGGAAAAAAAAAGAAAAGTAGGAAAGAAAGAAAATTCCAAAAGCTCAAGCCGGGAACAAAATTGACACAAAGAGGCGATTCAGAAAGGGAGAAAGCTAAAAAAAACAAAAAAACACTCTGCACGCAGGCACAGGAAAAAAACATTTCATCCCAAAAAGTTGCCTACGAAGAGAAGTGATCCAAAAAGGAAAGATTAGCTAAAAAAAAGAAAAAAACTCTGCACGCATGCAAGAAAAACAACCTTTTTAGCGTTTTGCTACAAGGTGGAAGCGAAGAGATGAAAAAGAAAGAGAAGCTCTTGCCTTACAACGAACGCATCGTGGGAGTTTGTTGTAAAGGGTTTTCACTATACAGGTTTGACTGTATAAGTTTACCTCATGGCATTCTCGTATACGCTCACGTATTGGAACTCTCTAGAGAAAACCCCTCAGCTGCAAATTAGAAGTTGTTACCGTTGCACACTGCTAAAATAACAAGAGGCGTCAACTAGAACTGAAAATTGCAAAATTTGCGCGACGCACTCAACGTCCGCAAAGCATATGAACGGGCTGGTGACGTGGCACGTACGGAGGGAGATTAGACAAGGTAACTGGGAACTAACCTAATATGGCTCCTGAATAAACAGGACACAGCCCAAATACTGCCAGCAGATGACTTAAAACACGATAAAACAGTCATTCGTCAAAGAAAACCGAGAGTCAAGCACACGGGCATAGGTCCTCGGTGTCAGCTGGGCTTGGAGATGGCGAAATAGGCGTAGCCGTAGCGTTCGCGTGGCGTGTCAGTGACGTAGTTGACAAGCTGTCAACGAGGCCACGCCAGCTGGCCAAACTCTCCCCTATATATGACTCTGACGTGGCCGACCCCGGCGCCGAGCAGGAGCAGACATAGATGTGACACCCACACTCGTGGAAGGCAACGACTCGGAAGAGCACCTCGCACGGGTGGACGGCATCGCATTCATTGTACATGTGCTCCCTCCCGGCGGCATACGACGGCCCTGCGGCGTGTGAGCGTTGTCTGCAGACGAACAATGACGGCAGAATTGCAGCACAACTGGGCGCACTTGGCGATGGATGGAAACTTTCTGCTGCTGTGTGACAGATGGAAACTATACGCTCCTCCACACAGTCATGTGGCTCTGATGTCATGACCCAATCAACCAGTTAGGATTTTCGCGTCGCGGCAGCTTTTTCTGGCATGGGCGTAACGCCGGCTTTTCTGGCACGGCACCGAGGCCAGCGTGCCTTCTCTGGCGTGCCACGAGCTCTGTAACGCTGTCACATTAATATATCCCATTTTTTGCAAAGTGAATGACCAAGTGCCTTTTATTAGAGCTTTTTAATGTGACGTTGCTCAATATCCTAAAATTTTCGGAATTTAGCGGTGTTGCCATTTAGGGGAGAACACTGGTCTTGAGCTTTTTCTCTTAGTTTTTGATTAAACCCAATGACACTAGACATGCTTGTGCAGTTTCTGTTGCTTATTTCAAATACCTGATAATCCTTTTCAACCAGTAGATTACTCTTCAAGATGATTAAAACTTGCTTTTCTGTGTTTGCAAGAACAATAGAAAAAAAGTTTTTCAATAAATAATTGAGCTGTGCTACAATTCCAGTGCTTTGCAAATAATTTGGGAGTTGGTGTCGCGACCTTTCTGAAGTAAAGAAAAAAAAAACGCTTTTGCCTGCATGTCCTTGTTTCTATTTTAAAAAATGGACAAAGATTGAGGTTTTCGGCACATTTCAACATCTCCTCCATCTTCCGAGTCACGTGCGCTGTGACGTCAATGAGGACGCGCGGGGTTCCGGTGAAGCTCTCTCTCTAGAGCCATCAGTGAGCAGCGAAAACTCATGTGCTCGCGACCACGTGACCACGTGCTTGCGCATTGTGATCAACATGGTGAAAGGAGGAAAGTCTCATCCCAGTCCCTCTCCGTCTTCCCCCGTCCCTCTCCGTCTTCTGGCGGCTGTTTGCGGTAGCAAATAGAGCTGACGGTTTTGTTTATATTTATGTTGGAACGACAAGATTTATGGAAAAGTTACCTTTTATCGAGCAGGTATTCGCACAACTTCCTATCTTTTTACAAGTCCCCCCCATTGACGTCGTGCCGCATGGTTCTCATGGCCGCCGCTCTCGGCTGCAAATCAGGAAAGATTCTAATTTTTGCCTCGCAAATTACGCGGCGGAATCGCAACATTCTGAAGGAAGGAGATGGGCTTTCTGTCCTTTGTGGACAAGATAAACAATGTCAAAAGTAGGAAATGCAAATTTTTTTAACATTAAAATTGTTGCACAGCTTCCTTTAAAGAATTGCTATGTAGATGCTAGAAACTACAAAGAATACAGTGTTTCAAGTTACTTTTGAGGGTGAAATTACTAGTGGTTTTACAACACATTGAAGTTCAGTGTTCAGTGTGTGGCTACCGGCAAGTAATAAAACAATAGAGAAATTAAAACTTGGCAGAGGCTACATTCACGTGCGGGGACGTAGCCGAGTCGGGAGGAGATGAGGTTCCATCCACGCAAAGGTCACGTGACTTATAAGGACACAATTTGTTTTTTATGTGCATACTGTAATTACCCGATTCTAACGCTCCCCCGATTCTAACGCGCACTCGTTTTTTTCAGGCCAACAAACCAGAAAAACTTTCACCTCCGATTGTAACGCGCACGGAACTTCGTGATCAAGAACAACGAATGCGAGAGAAACAGGCGATTTGTTTACCGAAGTAGTCACTCATCTCCCTCCTCGTCGCTCTCCGAGAGCTCTTTGTCAGCTCTCCGCTGAGCCACAACATGTCGTCCTCGGTGCCGTCAAGCGCGTTCGCTATGCCACACTTCTTAAACGAGCGTTCAACCATGGTCGAAGGGGTTGTGGCCCACGCCTCGCGCGCCCATCCCGCGAGCGTCTCGAGAGGCGCACGCTTCAGCCGACCGCTCGTCGTGAACAAAAAGCTTCGAGCGCCATCTTGCGAAGGCAATGGGTGGAACGAAATTTCCGCTGTTTTGACAGTTTCGGTTTCGTATCCGATTCTAAAGCGCATGCAATTTTTTGGCCTATTTTTCCGGAAAAAAATGTGCGCGTTAGAATCGGGTAATTATGCTTTGTTATAAGTAAATATTGGATATAAAAATAAAGAGGTTATATTTTATTGTTGTTTTAAAGTTAATATGTCACGTGTCCTTACAAATTTTTAGACAATTTATCAATTTTTTACTGTTTTCTAACGCTAATAGCAAATATGCATCATAAAAATAGTATCAATAGATATCTTTATAGTTAAGTTGTCTAGGAGTCACACACACGTGTGGGCAACGTGCGTGCCATCCGTGCGTGTGGGCATGCGTGTGTGCAGCCATGCAGCCATGTGGTTCGGGCTCGGTCGGCTCGTTGCTGATGCGGCCTCCGGGGCTTTTGCCCACGTGTGCATCGCTGCCGAGACGAAGCGGTGAGGCTTCGTCGTGTGTGTGGTTGGCTTGGTTTGAGGCGCTTTAGTGTGAGCTTATGTGCATCGAAGGGGTTAAGTGCAAGCCCACCGCTCCATACGTTCTTGACTTGTGCGCACGCTCGCAATCTCACAAAGATTGTGAGAGAAAGAAAAACATGCATTAGTCCTAGTAATAACAAACATACTGAGGGCATTCAATCGAGGAAACTGGGTAAAAGATACCAGAAACGGTTTATTCCATGACAAATAAAACAGTAGCTGATGCACAGATGCCACTCGTCCACGAGATCACCATGAACACGAAGCCCTTCTTGTGGCAGAACTCCTGCAGGAGCCAGTTCATGTCTCTGTTCTGATCATTCAATGCCTGGATCTCGGCACTCTGACTACGCTGACACTCCAACGAAGAGAACCTGTTCTCCCGCCTCGGAAGGACGGAAGGAAAGGCGATCTGCATCGTCGGATTGCGTTCCAAGATCTGAGCGGCCAGCTGACGATACTTGTCAATGTACGCGCTGGCACAAACGCTGGTATTGTTTGTGCCAACGTGCAAACTGACAGCATCGAAATTGGGCAGGGCGTCAGACGCCTTGGAAAACGAAGCCTCGATCCTAATGCCACTAAACAGCCGCACTTGGACAGCCACCCGGTTATTTGATGGGAAATACTGGTGCCAGTATTTCACCATGGAATCCCCGGCAATTAAAACTCGAGGCATGTCAGAAGCACGACTGTGCAAATACACAAAGGGCCAAACTCCTTGACTAAGAAAACAAGAGAAACAACGCTTCAGAGAAAGTCACACCCGCTTGCGGAAGATCAGGCATGAACAGCAGTCTGGGCAGGGCAGGAACACAAGGAGCAATGGCCGCCGAGCACATGGCAAAACAATGGGAGGAAAGACCAGAAGTTGGGAGGCAAGACGGGAAGTTTATTCCTGCATGGACGGAGAGGACGGGAGGAGAACTGCCTCCGTCTACGCAGGAAGTGATGTAGTGCGTCAATAGAGCCTTATCTCCTCCCAGCTTGGCTACGTCCCCACGCGGGGATCCAGACACTCCCTTGAAACTTTCATATGAATATCTTGAAGAATCCGTTTTTAAAGGGCAACTCCACTCAAAAAGTCGACCCTATAGAAATGGCTGATATCGCTTTAGGGAGTCAAAATACGGTCATACCCAAAATATCACGTCAAACCGACGCTGCATTCCCGATTAAAACCAATATTAAAAGTGTTCTACCGGCTCGGTCAGTAGCCCGATAGCAAATGAGCAACACTGGCACCGGGTGAGCTAGTGAAGCAACACTGGGCAATGACGTAGGTTTCGTCCTATGCTCTCGTGCGGACGCTGCGGAAGCTTCGTTTCCTGTGGCATTCTGCGGTTCTGCTGACGGTAAGAGGTGCTTACCGCGTTATACTGCGTTCTCTTATTTTCATTTGCGTCCTGGCAGTTCATTTAACTCAAGCATAGCTTCCGCGACCGCGCGGAAAAGAGCGAAGCGGTGCTGCTCGCTCACGCACGTGTCGTGTAGCCGGAGAGGCTCGCCGGACTCACGTTGAGCAATGCCGAGCACGACTTGTAGTGCCGTGGGTTGCACAAACAATCCGGTGCGCAACCCGGAGCTGCGGTTCCACCAGTTCCCAAGACACCAGAAGAGGCACAAAGTGTGGGTCGGTGCCGTTCGCCGGAGAGACTTCGGAAGACCGTGGACTCCGAGCTCCGACTCGAAGATCTGCTCCCAGCACTTTACGTGTCAGACACCTTCACACTGGATCTGCGGCTGCTGACTGCTGTGGGTTTCTTCCCGGAACATGCGTCTTTGAAGAACGATGCGGTGTCATCGCTGTTTGCTTACTGTCCAGCTGGCTACTGCAGCACGAGCGGCCGGTCAGCAGGTCGCAGCAGGTCGCAGACTGATCTAACTAGCGTGCACATAAAGGCACCTCAGCTTTAACAACTTAGACCGCTTGTGGATATGATCTGTCCATCTGTCTCCCAGTATTTCTTTTTCTCTCGGTCCGCGAGCAAGAACCAAATACAGCCACGCTGCGCCGGCACTGACCGCGTCATATTTATAGCAGTTGAATTCGCTTTTCGGCTGGCAAATTTATAAATACACACTAAAACCTACTAGATTTGGTGCATATTAACAAAGTGCAGTGCTAAAAAAAGAAAATGTGCAACTTACCTTTCGTTTTGAAACTCCACGTGCGACTGAGCCGGCAGTGTCAGTGCGTCGGCTCAGGAGCGTGGCACGAGAACTACGTCATGCCGTCGACGCGCCGCTGATTATCAGTGTTGCCAAGCTGCTTGAGCCGGAAGTTTCGGTTTCGCCGTGCCGCCGGAGCGAAACTTGGATACGCGGTATCTACAAAACTATACACACTACCGACAAACAAATTATATCTCGTGATTCAGGATCACCGACTCGACTAAACAAATCATAACCCAAAAATCATAAAAATGGACTGGAGTTACCCTTTAACATTGTATGATTTTCACACTTAATGTTATAAAAATTATATTTCTGTCTGCCCTAAGTGCTAAGATATCCTTCCTTCCAATTTCCTAAGAGTCAAAAATTTGTGTTGAAAAAGACCATTTTAGCATAAATTTCAGTGCAAATTCAGCTTGCATAAATATTATAAACTGATATTACGGCTCAAATACTGTTCTAAAAAATAGGAAACTTGACAGATCAGAAGAAAAATAGCTGCAAATTTCAACATAGCAATTTGCACAAAAAACAATTTTTTTATGGGGTTTTTGGTGTCAAAGATTTATGTCTCCCCTTACGCTTTAATGATGCTTCGTCGTCTCATTTAATGCCAACACTTACCTTGTCAGGACATGTGTGATGCTGGTTGTTTGCAGCAACTAGACATGCAGTTTTAATAAAGTCATACTAGGCCGTTTGGGAAAGCAGTGCAAGTTTGTGTAATGTGAATACTTACACTTAACTGTACTAAACTGAGGAATCTTGGAAGGATACTCTGTCAGTCTGCATCGCATGGATACCTGGAATGATACCATGTCAGTTTGCATGGCGTGAATACCTGCATGGCTGGGAAATATTGGGTGCGGGGTATTCGTGGCTTCATAAAAGCCCTTTCCCCTAAAATGGCTTTTTATGGGCAGGAGCTCGGTAATGGCCTTTACCTACTAAAAAAGCTCTCGGCAGTGGGCACGAGTTCATTGCTGGTATATATATATAATGTAACATACAATAAAAGTAACAAGTCCATCCTCTACCTAAAGAATCAGTCTAACCGCTCGTCTTTTCCTCCTAATCTCTATCTTCTTAGTTATCTTGGGTGCAGCACGGTCTATGGCGCATTTTGCGCCATTAAACACTTTATCATTCTCATCTTCTAAATTGTTTCATTTCAGCCATCGTGCACATAGAAGTGGCTCTCCACTTTTGTAGGTGTGTAAACGTACGTGTCCCATTGAATATACAATTTCAGTTGTGTCAGATGCGCAGGAGAGATTTGGCACCCTGACCATTACAGAGTTCCGGCAGATCTTCGAGTAGGTGACACGACCTAAACATCATTCGATCTCGTCGGGTTCTCGGTAATACGGAAGCAGCTTCTCTCCTTCAGTCTGCCTAATAACTGTCCATATGTACCGGTGTTGTCGCATTACACTGGGACCCGCTAAGTGCACCAATCACGATTCCATAAAATGACAAGTCAACCTCATACCCATGCACGATACATTTCCTGCGTATAGTTAGAAACGATGCTCATTAACTTGACTGTCTCGAAGACAATCGAAGCCAGTTTTTCCGGGGTGTGCGGAAGTTCTTCCATGAATAATCCAAAGTCGAGTTCTTCCATAAATATTCCGAGTGGAGTTTCCTCGCTGGTTTTAAATGCCACTTAAATGATATGCCGGTAGAGCGTCCAACACTGTCCACTTGACTTGAAACACATATCGTGCAAACGCTGTTTAAGCAAAGAAATTGAGAATTATAAAGAGTCTCTCCATTGAGAAGATATAATCTTGATGCTAATTGCATCCGTGTGACTGCTAATTAAGGTGGTCCACTGAGGTTACCTCGATGGAGCCAGCTCAAAATGCTAGGTGAAATCCCAGGAAAAATTAAAGGCGAGCGGCTGTGACGGCGAGCAACCGAATGCCTTTTTGAACCCCTTTACTGCCGGCAAGGCGAAGTTGCACAGCACCTTGGAATGCCTCTGCAGCCTCGCCAGATTGCCGCAGGCAGTGAAGCATTTGACGAGGAAGAATAGCTGATCGCCGGGTATACCTTTGAAGCCCTTGGATGCATACTTGGCCACCCCGACATTGGCGTTGGTCGTTGACAAACCGTGCGCAGAGAAGGCTACAGCAGTAGCGTAGCTGTTCAGGACCATCCTCTCGCACCCTGTTGATCTGAGGAAACCTCCCTATAATCAGAACTTTCAGGCGTCGATAAATGGTGACCAGCTCTCGTAGATATTTCTCGACTCCAGTCGGTCGTACCTCTGTTTCGCTAAGCTCTTTGAAGTTTGCATCATAGAGGAAGCTGTATTCGAAAGCCAGTAAAATATCCGAGGCCAGCTCTGTCCCCCATCACGGCAGCCTTGCACCCGAACCGGGTGGTCGGACAACGTCACTGGGTGGCACCATAAGGGAAGCGGGGACGACGAATTCTTGAAGCACCAGCATGCGGTACAACCTGATCGTTGAGACTCCCTGCAAGATGAGACGATATTGTGCTGAGGCGTGAGCAACGAGTTCTTGAAATAGGTCGTGATGGCGGAGCTAGCCCTCAGGAAGATGGTGAAAAAGTGCCCGGACGAGGTGATGTTGAAAAAACTCGTACATCATGTCCAGTAGGGCCGAGCTGGCCGTCGAGTTGAAGGCATTCACACATGATCTGCTTCGCTTAATTCTGTGAAGGGCCTCGTGACTTCCTTGCTGTACTTCTCGCCGTTCTTTTCATATGGCCTTCAGAACAAGCGCTAGCTCTCGAAAGACTGCCGACTTCTCTTTAACCAGGTCCGATTGTACGTTCCACGGGACTATAAGGCGTGACCGTCTTCAAGGCAGCGATACAATGCCACGCCATGCATTTCTCCCCAAACCCAGAGTTTTTCATGTCTGCCAGTAGGCACGTACCCGAAACCTTCCAATTTGCTGGGGCCTCCTCTCCCCCTTTCCCCTCATACAGCATTTTGTCATAAACGAACCCCCCCCCCCGCCCCCCCCCCCCCGAAACAAAATCCGGGCTACGTGCCTGTCTGCCAGCATGTGGATGGTCAGGTCGCGGTAGTGCCAGCGGGGACGGTGTCCCAGACTACAAAAGCCCCTATGTAGATCTTGAGGTCTTCTTGAACCGCTGCAGTTCGCGGCAATCATTTTGTCCAATTCTCCGAATAGCTCCGGTTGCAGGTTGACGATCACGATCCGTCTGCCAAAGCTGGGAATTGTCGGGAAGGTGTCCATTGACAGCGCGGCGCAGTTCGGCACCGCTCAGGTTCATGTACGAAGGTTCCCTAAGCAGATTATGGTGCTGCGCCACCAGCGCGAGACATTTCTTATGTACGTCAATGATTTCGACGATCATGCTGCTGTAAGTCTGTCCCGTGCCACCGATGATCTCGGCGCCGCGGCGGAAGTACCGACTGCACGCTGTCTCGTTCCTGCAGCGCGTCTAAAGTCCCGAAGAACACGCGTACGCGGGCCGGTAAGTCCAGGTAAAAGGTGTTCTCGAACGCCTTGACCGGGTGCCGCGCCACGTAGAAGGCCCAGATGGCCGGCAGTCCGAAGTCGAGCGACGCCTGCAGCAGGACGTCCAAAAGCTCTTGTGTGGAGAAGGGGGTGGGGGTGCTTGTGCGGCCGCGGCAGGCGCAGCTTGTTCAGGTACGATACTAGGTGGCCACCATGTGTCCGAACGGGAGGCACTGCTGAGGCAGCGAAGAAGCAGGAACGACGCCTTGTTCTCGCCCCTCCGCGGGTGCGGCGGGATCTTTCGACGGTGGAGCCTCATGAAGACCTTCTCTTCGAAGAACGTCTCGTACTTGAAGAGCGGCGTCGTGTACGTCGGTGCCTGCGACCTGTCCCAACCGCTGCATACGTGTTCGTAGAAGTCGTCACATGGGTGCACTTCTCTGCTGCGGGACTCGAGGAGGTCCCTCTTGAAAGAGACGCAGAGCCAAGTTCGCCGGCAGGCGCCGAGCCTCCTGAAGATTGCCACCGGCGTGGCTACCAGGGAGACCGTGAGAGCAGCCAGTCCGGTCACAACAAACGTGCTGTAGGGAAGGGCGGACCGGAACCGAGATGTGTCTTCAGGGCACGGCCAATGGCCCTCCATATCCGAATGACAGGAGAGTCAAACACTAGGGCTTTTCCGCGTTGCGTTCTCACATTCCGTCGTCCAGTTCCGGCTCCCTCACCTGCATGTGATGTAAGCAGTTTCTTCTTTTTGTTTTTTGTCTGTCGAATGCTATTTAACAGTTTTCTAATCAGATTATGTCTCTCTCTGTATTTATTTTTATTCTAACATACATTAAAAAGTAATAAAAATCCATCTACCAAGGGAATCAATCTAATTTTTTCATTGTCTTTTTCTAATCCCTTTCTTCTTCTTTGTCTTCTTCCATTTCAATGTGCACAATGAACTTGGTATAGATAGCTTGTGAACTAGACTCCTCTCTCCACATTTCTTGTTTATTTAATAAAACGGTGATTTCTCACGTTCTTGCTTGCGGACTTCAACTACGGGACTACAATTTTTATATGTTTTCGAGGTCTCTGCAACTGGACTATAATTTGGTGTATCTCGCAATCGCCGGGCACACCTAAAGTTTTCTGCCTGTTATGATCTAAAGCAGTGTTGGGTAAAGTACACCTAAGAAGTACTTGAAGTAAAGTATACAGATTAAATGGGAGAGTTATGTACTTCAAGTAAAGTAGTAGATACACAGCTAGGGCACAATGTACTTAAAGTAAAGTACTGTCGGCGGTGTTTGAAGTTGCCGGTGTTTGAAGTTGCCGGAAAAGAATTTGAGACGTCCGGCCCGGAGCTTAGGCGAAAGGCATCTCTTCTTCTTTTTTTTATTGTTGTCGCTCCAGCTCCCGAGATCCACTGAGCGAGCCAGAGCGAGAGTTGCACGAGCAACTCGCGCGATCGCTGTGCTCGGTTCTGTGGTGCGCCCATTGTTTAATTCAGAGCACGAAAGATTTCTTTTTGTGTGAGTCGGGTATTAAGAGTTGCGACTCTACAGTACTATAAATGGTACTTTCAAAGTAAAGTACAAGTACTTTTTAACACAATCTTTTATGATGTCCTTCCAATCCACTATACAGTGTTTTTTTTTTAAACTGATATGTAGAGCCCTGCGCAGATAACAGTTTGATCATCCGATTTGTATCCGCATCTGCCAAGTTTTTAAATAATTGTATCCGCATCCAATCCACATCTGCAGACTTTGTATCCGTATCTGAACTGCATTCACGAAATTCGAGAACATTAGATCCTCAGTCCGCACATTCATTTTATATCATAAAATCAAACATAAATCAAAATGGAAAAGGAAAAACGTCTGGATGGTATTTTTAAGCCGTCTGCTTACCTTTCAGCAAACAACTCTTCGTGTCAGAATCACGGTGAAAGTCATTTTATTGTATTTATAAAATAAGCGATCATCCTTTATTAGGCAGGGCGAATAGAGGATTTTGGGTCCGAATCGAATTCGAAGCGAATAGTGATTTTGGCCGAATAATTTCGAATCGAATAGATCGAATAGTATAAGCAACAAATACCACAAGATATGTTTAAACTGTAGTTTTATATTTGCCCTTATTTGGTATTAGAAGTACTGTAATTGTTAATTTCAAGTGTATTGAGTTCGGGAGCACGAAATGGTCGAAAGCTTGCGCCACCTGGCCGGAAATCCAAGCCAGAGTAAGTCAAACCCGTTTATATCGAACTCGCAAAAAACGTCTACCAGTTCAATATAGCGGTTAATTCGATATAAAAGTTTTAAGGATTTTCACTCTCAAAAATCCACTTTCTGCTGAAATATTACACAATGAAGTAGTCTTGCATCTTCTGCTGCTTTTTCTTCATTGCACCCGCGATAACAATATTTTTCTACGCTATCGACGGACTCCAAAATGCTGAGGCCGCTGCCTTCTATATTCGCGCATTAGCGCTGAACAATGCCGAGAACACGGAGCACATCCGAGCGGGAGCACCTTCTCCTGTAGAGCGCCGTTTTGCTCTGCAAGTTGGCTTTCCCCTAAAACACATGGCTGCGTTGGGGAAAGCCAACTAGCAAAACAAGCTGGCTTGCTTTTTTCTTTTTTTTTTCCCGGGCGGTCGCGTAAATTGTTTGGAAGAAAAAATAATATTCTCTTTTGCGGACGGAGCGGGAGAGGGAGCACGGAGCACCCTCTCTCCGCTCCCTCCGCAAAAAACGGCCGCCCGGAAAAAAAAAAAAAAAAAAGCCAGCGTGCTTTGCAAGCTGGCTTTCCCCAATGCGGCCGCGCGCGTTGGGGGAAGCCAGCTTGCAGAGCAAAACGGCGCTCTTGGCAGTTCGATATATCGGTAGCGGCTGCTATTTTTGTTCGATGCAACCATTGTTTTTGCTATATATTATCACTGTAACATTACTGTGCACAAAAATTGTTCGATATAAGGAATAATTCGATGTAAACGGGTTCGATATAGTCGGGTTTGACTGTATTTAGAAAGGTTGAATAATTCTATAATGTCGAATAATTCGATATTGTCGAATAATTCGATTTTGTCGAATACTTAAATTCGATTCGAAGCGAATGCTGAATAGAACAGAATTCGATTGGCTATTCGTAATAACCGAATATTCGCCCATCCCTATCCTTTATTCTCAGAGACACTTCGCATCGCTTGAAAGATGATCGCAGTTATGAGATCATCATCTTGGGAGTCTGTGACACTGACACGCAGTCCAGAAGATGCGCTCTAAAGGAAGGAAATTGTAATATTTCTTCTCCTTTTTGCTTTGTAAAACCCACTTCAAGCAGACACATATTTTATAAACATGAAAATTAACAAAGGGCAAACTGTTGCATCATTTTATTAAGGCCAAACAATAAAAAAGAGGGAGAGGAGAGGCGCTCATTCACCGCAGAAAATGTACTCGTGTATATGTGGTAAGGCTCGAGTACACCACTGAGAAAATATCACAATGGCAACACCTCCTATAGGTTCAGTTTTAGACACGAACCCTCAGCAGCATGCTCGGAACCATATACTTAAAAACAACTCAGTGCCAACCGTCGAGAAGTAGAAAATGCACATGCACACAACATTTTACTTGTTGAGGTTGCTGTGTAGAAGAAACGGAACGTCGTCAACACAGACGGATTCAGACTGGTTTGCTCTCTAAAATTAATACCCGCTACTGAGAAGTCTCTCTCCGTCGGTGCACTTGATGCTGGGGTGGCATGCACAAACTGCGCTGCAAGAATGAGGTGCGGAAGCTCGTGCTGGTGCAAGTTCCACCACTCCAGAGGATTGAGTTCAGTCTCCTCGATCTACTGCGAAGCCACTTGCAGGCTTCTTCTGCTTTCTTGTGGCTTGCACGTTTTGGCTTTTCTTTGCTCAAAGAATGTTTTCTGCTCTTTCTCTGCCGAACAAGAACACGCTTTCCCGGGATGACTGATGCTCCTGCATTGTTTACTTTTTTAAGGGACAGCATTTTTGGCGAGATAAAACTGTTCTAAAAGCAATCTTTGGTGAGAATGAAGTCTTTCCTGACGTAAAGAACAATTTTCTCCCCGATTGGCACCTTTTATCTAAGAGAGTAGTTTTCTCCCGCAATACATTTGATGATGCATTTTATAGTATCGCTCACTGATTCACTCTACAGTGTGCGGTCTCGCACGTTTATGGGTTTGCCTCGGCAAAAATGTACATCCGGACAGGTGGATATCTGTATCCGATCCGCATCCGCAGCCCCTGGAATCCGCATCTGATCTGCAGTCTGCCAAGTCTGATTCATTTTTATCCGCATATGCCAGTTTACTGCGGATATCCGCTGATGTGCGGGGCTCTACTGATATGCATTGTCCCAGGGGTAATGGGGGTGCATCAATTGTTTCAGGAAATGGCGGCAAATTTTGGATGAAGTCAAGTGGCCACAGAGTAGTTGTTTTACTCTCACTCACGAACTATTCAACACAATCAACTTAAAAGGAAATTATTTGTATCGGTCTTATAGCCGCCATTACTTCACTCAGAAAAATGACCGGATGACGTCTCGAAAGACGATAGTTCACTTTCACATGACTATACGCCATTTTCTTGTTAAAGGTTGGTAAACTCTTATACTCGACCTCAGACGTTGTGTACAGTACTGGGAAAGCCAAGGACATGAGCGCGTTGTTTTTGAAAGAGCTCAGTTTCACCGAGACCAAAGTGGGGAATGTATTTTGAAGTCGGGAGTTGTACTTTCCTCAGAAAGTACCAGAAAAAAATACTTTAAGTAAAGTACAAGTACATACTCAGAGAATGTACTTCAAGTACAAGTTTTCTAAACCTACTTGAAGTAGTATTCTAAGTACATTGTACTTAAAGTACTTCCCAACACTGATCTAAAGTCTAATAACAATCTAGGAAATCTTCTAGTAATTTTTTTTTATGATATGTGTATTTCTAAATGTGTTAGTAGAAATGACATTGCTGTCTTGAGTTTTAAATTGCCTTAACCCATTGCATTCAAATTTCTGTTTTCTTAGAACAGACCACAAAACTTTGTTTAAAAGTGCCAATTTGCACATAAATATAGGAAACATCACCAAGTTTCCACATATTGTTTGTTGCATTCTCTAGTAATTCCCTGCCATTTGGTATTCCCATTCAATGGTTCTTCAGCGTGTGTTTCTGTTGCGAACATCAAGAAGGTGGAGAGCAACAAAACAACATAAGGCAGCCATGATAAAGGTTCTTTTAATCCTTGTGCAAATTGCCGATTTAGATTTTATTTCCTAGTCGGCGGACATGTGGTGTATGACTCGTCTTCAGAAATGGTGGAGCACTCATTACTTTCAAATAAAAGTTACTGTGTTTCTTTGTTAGCTAAAGCAGACCTCTGCATTGAAGTCACATTTCCCCATACTCGCAGACATGAGATTACTTTTTCTTTTCCCAGGACAATACATAGAGCTTTCACTCGGCGAAAACGCGAAACAAACAAAAAGAACCTGTAGGGGCCCGGTGAACAACAGTGGTAGCACTGCCATCTAAAAGGGAGCACACAAAACAAGCTCCAAAACAAAAACACGAGCCAGACTCATAGTCAGACTTCCTGGTACATAATAGATGGGACAAGGTACACTCATGATTAGTAGCCAAAAAGTTATGACAAATTGCATTACTATTTTTTGAACGTTTTGAACTGCTAGTGGTCAGCCAAAAAGCAGTCATTGTCACTGGTAAATGGCATCGGGACTCTTTTAGCGGGATAGCTTTTATTAAAGAGGACACTTGGGGAGGAGGACCTCTAGGCCATCGTCTGACGTGGGTTCAGGCTGCACGCTTTTTGGTTGCGGCTTCTTTCTCAGTCGCTCGGACCACCCCAGTTGCAGCAGAAACAACTCTTGCAGTGCAAAAATGGGCATGGGGTCTCCCTGTTCCAGGTGTCCACGTGGTCGAAGGCTGCTCCGTGGAGAAGACGCACAGGCGCGGCCACAGTCACCTAATCCACACGAGCCTGGGATCCATTGCTTGCGAATATTTCGTCAACTCCGCCGGCTATGTGAGTCGCCTTCTCTCAGATGCATTTGAAACAACGGTGGTCCATCGTTCATGTTTTTTGTAGTTACCCACCAACCTTGATTGTAAGCTGAAGACCTGAGATTCCCAAACTCTTCTATCTTGAACCCTTACCTGCCTCGACTGAGAGCGAGGAGCCCGTCCCAGTCTTGACATTGATGCAGTGAAGCAGGTCAGAAGCTCTACTGAGCTTGCCAACAGTAATGGTTATATTGGAGAGTGTTTGACTCATAGTTATGCGTCAATGGATGACTTAGCTCTGCTGAGTAGTAGTGCTCGAACTGGGAAAACACTTTACTTAGGGGCAGGGACGGTCAAAAAACCCTGGGAGCTCGGGAACCTGTGAGGTACTAGTCTGGAGAACCCCAATTTGGAACCTATGCTCTAGATCTGGGGTCTCCAAACTCCAGTTCGCTGACCAAATCCAGCCCGCAGACGTTCTTTCACCGGCTTGTGGTTGCCCGGGGCACTTGCAATGAAGCCCGGCCTGCGACCCTCTTTAAGTAAGCCCACTGCTACCCCAATGCAAAAATAAGCGTGCGTAAAAGAATGGCGCCGCAACGAGCACCAGCTGCACAAACAGAAAAAACAAAACAAACAAATGTTAGAAAACTGCTATCGTAAGGCATGTTCTCTCATTATATGCATTTTCATTGGACATTGTCATCATCAGCCATTGTCATCATCAGCATCGTTATTCTTAGTTCACTGCTTCATATCTGGGTAACTAAATATGTTAAAAGTTACTTTCTTTCTGGTGTCTATTGTGCTTATTGTCCTTTGTCGTATCTATCGTTCTGTTCAATTAGTTCTGTTATTCTCTTTAGTCTTCTGACCTGTGTGAACATGCCAAAGTCCTACTTTGATTTATGCCTGGTTAGTTTTTGGGTCCCAATTATTGTGAAATGGCGTACATAATTAGGTAGATATTGGTTTTCAAAAATAGAGTATATGCATTCATCCACCTTCGATTCTTTTTATAGCGAAGCTGTTATGAGCTAGGATTTGGGGAAAAATGCGTCCGCGGATGTTGACAGAAAATTTACCATTGGTCGTGGCCATACCTCGGCAAACCTCACTCGTGAGGGCCCTCACTCACCCTCATCTTCACAGGTAAGGTGAGGGTGAGTGAGTTTCTGAAACAGGAAAATTCATAAGTGTTAGGGTGAGTGAGGGCCTCGAGGGCTGTGAGCGCGGGGAGGGGTATGAGTGCGTGAGGGCCGTGAGTGTGTGAGGGTCGTGAGGGTCATGAGGGCGGAGTACGTAAGGGGCGTGAGGGCCATGAGTGCGTGAGGGTGTTGAGTGCGTGAGGGCCATGAGGGCGGGGAGGGCATGAGTGCATGAGATATACGAGTGCGTGAGGTTCAGTGAGGGTGAGTGAAGGGCTGAAGGTGAGTGTGACTGTGAGGATGAGGGTGAGTGAGGGGCTGAAGGTGAGTGTAGCTGTGAGGGTGAGGGTGAGTGAGGGCCTTAGGTGAGTGTGGCTGTGAGGGTGAGGGTGAGTGAGGGCGACCTAAAATGCTGACCTCTGGTAGTGGCAAGTATGAATAAATAAAAAGAGGGGGCAACCACAGTGAGTCAGCCTTTCTTGGCATTATTAGATAGTGAGGTCCTGATCCCTTGTTATCATCTCTAGGCATCGCACCCGAGGTCATCCTAGAAGTCGTCCTTGATGTAGTCCGAAAGGTCGTCCCAGGCGTCGTCCTCAAGGTCGTCCTCTAGGCGGCGTCCTCAAGGTCGTCCTAGAGAACGTCCTTGAGGTCAACCTAAGCGTCATCCTCAAGGTTGTCCTATAAGTCGTTCTGGAGGTCGTCCAAAAGGTCATCCCAGGCGTCGTCCTCTAGGCATCGTTCTCGAGGTCGTCCTTGAGGTCGTCCTAGATGTCGTCCTCAAGGTCGTCCTAGAAGTCGTCCTTGAGGTCGTCCCAGATGTCTTCCTCTTGGTTGTCATCCTCGAGGTCATCCTAGAAGTCGTCCTTTCCTTGAAGTCGTCCTAAAGACATCGTCCTAGACATCGTAAAAATAACAGCTTCGCTGGTCCTCCATCTTCATGTAAAGTGTAAGGGCTCTACAATTTTTTTTTTCATTCTAATTTTTAATTTTGTTTTTTTATGGTTATCTAGGATTATCTATTTAATTTTTTTTCCTCATTTATATTAGCTTATTTATTTTCCGCCCTTCGAGACAGCGACAGATCGCCAATCCTGGACCTTTAGCCTAAAAAGTTTGAAGACCCCTGCTCTAGATATTGCATTGTGGTCGTGGCATTAAACTTGGGACTCAACTTGTTTCGCTGTCCAGTAGCAGAATTGTTCCTGTCTATTCCATCCACTGTTTTACCTTCTATTCATTTTTTTTTTTATACCAAACTCTCTTTTTCTGGTGCTGACAGTTCTTACACTTTTTTTGGGCTCTCCCCAGTGAGTCCTGTTACTTTCGCTTTCTGCTGTGCTCTTTAAAGGGCAACTCCGCTCGATTCCGAAGATTTTGGAATAATGAGTGATTTCACATTAAAAAGCCCTAGTAAAACACACTACATCATCGGCTTTGCGAAAAATGGGATATAGTATATTTCTAAATCTAATTTTAAAAACTAGCAGAAATCGAAACCTAAACTTTGACTTCGTCCGACAACATTGGCCTCGGGCCGCTAAGAACATGGCTATCACATGGTCTGAGATGTCACATGATCCTCTGCGCAAGGACGGGCGAGATTAGAGCAGGCGTGTGCCAGGCTCCAGTGTCGTCTGCACTGCACTTTTCCCCACGTTTTGCTGTCTACAACATTCGACGACGTCTGCATCACTGCCTGCATTTGTCTGCCCACATAGTGTCCGTTGTGTGGGCGAAACTCCGAGACAATAATCACTAGCAGTGAGACGACGACGGCGGTTGTGACGCAGGAGATGGTGGTAATGACGGGACCACGGCGGAGGGGCCGGACGGCTTCCAAGAAGTACGCTGCGCAGGCTCGTTACGCCAATCACGTGGACACCGATGAGCGCCGAGAGGAAACGTTGTTGACGTCACTCGTTGCGCTTGCCCGAAGAAGTAAAAACGAGCAAAAGAGGGCAATGGTGAAGACGTTTAGCTCAATGTTGGCTACGCCCATGCCGTAGCCTTGGCTGCGCTGTTGGTTGCGCCTCGATTCGCCTGCTCAAGTCAGCCGATTTCGCCAACTTGGCGAGTTTCAGTTTGTGGACTGTTTAAGAAACATTTAGACAGAACTATATCGTAATATTTGATGTGTTGTCTTCCTAGGTGATACTGAAGAGAACGGCATTGTTTTTTAAAAACAAGAAAATGAAAGACGTTCACAATCCCCTGTAATGCCGAATTAAAGTGCAGCTCTTGAGGAGGAGGAGGGGAAAGTACTAAGAGGAGGGTATGCCCCTTCTCCTCATCCGTAACCTGTCATCCTACTCTCCTGCTCCCCTCCCATTTAGCGGGAAGTTTTTGCTAAATTTCCCGCTCAATTGAGCGGAAAAATTCCCCACTAAATTTAGTGGGAAAAATTTTCCGCTAAATTTGGCGGGAAAGTTTTCCCACTAAACTTAAGCAAAGAATTTTTCCCGCTAAATTTAGTGGGAAAAATTTAGCTGAGAATTTTTTTCCGCTAGATTTAGTGGGGAAATTTTTCCACTAAATTTAGAGGATAAATTTTTCTGCTAAATATAGCGGGAATTTTTTCACTAAATTTAGCAGGGAATTTTTTCCACTAAATTTGGTGGGGAATTGTTTGCACTAAATTTAGCATTGAATTTTTTCCGCTAAATTGAGTGGGAATTTTCCACGCTAAACTTAGCGGGAAAATTTTCGCTTTAATTAGGGAAAATTTTCTTCTAAATTTAGCGGGAAACTTTTTCCGCTAAATTTAGCGGGGAATTTTTTTCGGCTAAATTTGGTGGGAAATTGTTTTTTTTCCAAATTTAGCGGGAAATTGTTTTGCTACATTTTGCGGGAATTTTTCCCACTAAATTTAGCAGGGAAAATTTTCAGCAAAATTTAGAGGGAAATTTTTTAGATAAATTTAGCAGGGAATTTTTTCCGCTAAATTGAGCGGAAAAAATGCCTTGCTAAATTTAGTGAAGCAATTTTTCGGCTAGCGGGAAATTTTTTCCGCTAAATTTTGCGGGAAATATTTTTGTTAAATATAAGGGGCAAATTTACCCATAACGTAACGCGCGGTAACGTCACGAAAGACAATACACATGACGTCACATGTGACATCATTACGGAAACATCCCATAATGCAACCCGCGGTTACGCCGACGCCGCTCAAGCCGGAAACGGGCGCCTAAGAGCTGCTCTCTAAAATGAAGCGGAGTTGCCCTTTAATGGAGCAATGTTCTATGACAAACAGAATTAAAGAGAGAGGAGGGTATTTAATGTTTTTCCCTGCATATTTACGGAAGGATATTTGCCACATTATACACCAAGACATCTTTTACGATGTTCAACAGATTTGTTGCGCCATAGAAAATCCAAGCAGCACCTGAAGACGGCACCTGTTACTTTGGCAGTAGTTATTGCTTCAGTAAACCACTCGCTTTTCTCAGGAAACGGCAACAAAGCAGACGGGCAGATGTCTTTGTTACTTCATGGTTTCACGTTATAGCATAGCACAATTACCTCACGTGATCCCTGGCATGCTGATGACATCACGTGACCACTAGCCGCTAAATTTGGTGAAAAAAGCATTCGCATATTTCTGACATTATGCATTGGATCAAAAAGTTTTGTATAGCAGTGTTGCCACCTCACTTCTTTCTTACAACGTCTTTCTATCAGTTTTTGTACAGCTCGTTGCCATTTTTAGGCCGGTAGATTCCCTCGGTGCACATTGGTGGTTTCTTGAGTTAAGAACAGCCCAGACCTTACGCAGGAAATTTTATGCTATTACTCAATTAATGTAGGAGCCACATACACACTTGACTGCTACATTCCTGCAATACAACATTTTTTAGGTTCAGCCCTTGCTCGATGAACCCATTCCAGTTTATCTCAGTTGAATTGAAATTGTTTAGAATCCACACATGCATACAAGAATCGCTTGTTTGTCAAAGTTTGTTTGCGTGCGGATGACTCGATGATTCGACGGGCGCAGCTGGGGCGTCACGTGGGGAAGATGAGCCAGCCGGAGGTGAAGGTGCCCCTGTACCCCTGCGAGCACCAGTTCCTGCACACCATGCCCGTGCAGGGCATTGACCCCGACATGCCAGGTATGCACCAGCCAAACTTTCCGGCATCTGGCCTATCTATGCCTATGCGCCTTTCCCACGCGGGCGTCGCCATCTTGAAACGCTGAACGGTGAGCCTTCTAGGCATTCATGTCAGGTGACATACCGCCGCGGTCACCCAGATAGCTTCCCATCATTGTGGTCATTGTCGTTACCGTCGTCCATGATGCTGGTATCAGCATCATGAACGGCTCTGTATCGGCACCGTCTTGTGGAGCTCTGGAGAAGCTGCGCCTTATGCTACTTTTGCTGGGCAAATGAGCGTTTGGAAGGGCTGGAGGAGAGCTTTGCGTGCCAAAAATCTTAGAGGTCATGGCATGGACCTTGCATCTGCCCTGATTGTTTGTGTGGAGAGCCAGTGTACAGCCTGGGGTGGGAAAAAATCCCTTGGACTCGCTTTTGCAGCTGAATAGTCCCTCTCTAGAGCAGAAAACTCCTTACAATTTAAAAACTATTTTTTAGGGTTTGGAGGCAACTCTCCCTCTTAAAATTAAATGATCCTCATGGACAGATCATGAGACCAGCTTCAGTGCAGTGTCATATTGGGGATGCATCAGTGAGGCTCTGTGGTGGCCTGCAAGATTACAAACACTCTTTTTGTTTGAGTGTCTCAGTGCCTGCCTTATTCTGGCCCCACACGCATGACACGGCAAAGTGTCATGCTCAAGGTTTTTTATCCCCAGTATGCTTTTGATCTGTTTGTCTTCCTGCTCTTTGGGGTCAATGAAACTGCTTTATGTTGGTGGGTGCTCCCAGCTCTCCTGTCACCCGAATGGAATTGTTGTTTAATGGTGTTTTGTCACCTTCACTTGACATGTTTGTGCTTTCTTATCTCGAGAGATAGCCCACCTAAAATCGAAAGCAAATTAGCTGAAAATAAGGAGTGACCTTATTTTCAATGTGCAGTCGAGAAAATTTGAAAAAATTATATTTTTAGGTTGCTTGTTCCTGCCAAACTTGTTATTGCGGTGAGGGGCAGTGAAGCAAAGATGACTGTACTTCCCGACCAGCAATGTTTGTTATATCCCGCCATAGCTTACTAACCGCATTTACAGCAAGGCCATCATTCATCCAAACACTATGACTACTAGGAGTGGGCTATCTTTCGGTGTTTAAAAGGAAATAGCAGATCAAACCAGAAATAGGTGTGGGTTATCTTTGAGTGTGGGGCATCTCTCGGGACATTCCGGTCACTGTAGTATAATACTATGTGATTTTGTTTTCTGTTTTTATTTATGACTTCCAGATTTAATAATCATAATAATAATATTTATTGGCGTACAAAAATGTGATCCTGGGTGGTGTGCAAGGCTGTGCACGCCACCCAGGTTAGAACCCGTACACGAGTTCGCCTGCCAGCCCGTCACCCATTTTTCTGCGTATACACCAGTGTCTCATTAATACACACCCTGTTTATATGGATACCCCACTGCATGGGCAACATTTTCAAGGACGAACTGAGTTATTACGAACAACTTGAATTATGAACTGTTTAGAGGGAGTGGAGGTGTCTAGTGTACCTTGAAATCCCGTAAGGACGCCCACCCAAAATGAAGAGATAAATGGTGAAAAAGCATGGGGTGGGCTATCTTTGGGGATGCCACAGCCAAACTTTATCAAAAATTAATGATAAGCGCCGGGGCATCCGCTACAAACCACGTGACGCGGGAACTGATACCGCAGATCGCGGACACGGCAAATTCACGTTTCACGATGCGATAAACACGCGGAAATTAGCTACAAACTCCTGTGTCATGGGAAAGGATACCGCAAGTGGCCGACGCAGCTGATTCCCGTTTCACAATGTAAAGGACTCGCGGAGGAAATCCGCCGAGAACTCGCATCTCACGGGAACGGATACCGCAGATCGCGGATACAGCAGATTCAAGTTTCATGGTGCAATAAAGACGCGGGAACCTGCTACAATCTTGCCTGTCACGGCAACTGATATCGCGCGCGCAGATCGCGGACAAAAACACGGGAATACGCTACAAACTCGCATGTCACAGAAACAAATATCGCAGACATAACAGAATCGCATTTCACGATGCAATATATACGCTGGAACAACTCGCGCGTGTTACAGCTAAAAATCAATATCGCGCACGCAGATCGCGGACAAAAACACGGGAATCCGCTAGGAACTTGGGAACGGATACCGCAAATCGCGAACGCAGCAGATTTGTATTTCACGATGCAATATACACGCGGGAACAACTAGCATGTTACGCGAGCCAATATCGGGCACATATCGCAGACAAAAATGCGGGATCCCGCTATGAACTTGCTTCTCGGACACACCAGTACCGCCGATCTCACCGTTGATGCGCGATTCCCGTCGGACATCGCTTGACTTCCAACGGGAATCGGGGGTTGGGTGACGTTTCGGAATTTTTATGTTACAGATATTTGGCCAGAAAAACGGGATGGGCAATCTCTCGGGGGACGGCGCCCTTACGGGATTTTACGGTATATTAGCGAGACATTCCTGTAATGTCAGAGTGTTTGATGCGCGCATGTATGTGTGTGTTTCTCTTTCATCCGTGTTGCGACGCACCACTGGGAAGGCACGTTGCTGTTAGTGACCATCAGTAAATAAGCACAAGCACCCAACCGCAGTGATTCACGACTGCGATGGCCACTTCTACCTGCGTGTGCGCGGAGGCGCCTACCTGGCCGGGGGTTTCGAGCCACGGGGCAAGCCTGTCGACCTCAAGGACCTGGGCACCCTGCCCGAGGACTGGGACCAGTTCTGTGAGCGGCTCTCTCTTTCTCCGCGAAACCGGGACTCGGGCGGAGCCCGGAACGCGGCTCCTCAGGCTTGTGGAACATTCTGCAGCCCTTCTGCGGCCGTTTGCGGCCATCGGTGTTTGGCGGAAACTCGTCCGATCGGTGAGGACACAAGTACCTGCCGAATGCTGGCGCAGCACTCGTGTCTATTTGTGCCTCGCGTTGGTCTCTGGTAGGTGATATAGAAAATCCAGCATCATGACCCCGTTATCTGGGAGGCATTGAATGAGCAGGCTCGCACGTGTGGTGGAAGAATGGGCAGGGGGCAAGGGGAAAGAGAAGAAGCACATGCTCTGGAGGTAAAAGGAAGACTCGTAATAGCAGGGTTAAAGCTGGGGCTTTCCATCTTCGCATTCCACTTCCACTGTAACACTAACTTTGGCAAAACATGATTTTTTTTTTTAGAGACCTTATGCTCGACGGTGTTTGCACCGTCGATGCATAAAACGTGTACTGAGCTCATCGGTGCAACGTCTCAGCGAAGCAACACACATAATATTTCTGCATTACCAATGTATCGCCAAACGACACCGGACGCCCTCACGGAGGCTACTCGATGTGCCCTACGCAAGATGGCACCACCGCCCTCGAGTGTCGTATGAGAGGAGCATTCACGTGATGTCACGATTCCGTTCAACCCCGTGATCCATTGTAGCCGAGTCCGACGTTGGTTGTGCGCTTGGTGTGCACGGGGAATCGTGCGGAGGCGCATTTTAACCTGCCAAACCTTGCCGCGTGTCGTGCGATGTTTCCGCAGCTCGATTTGTTTTTCTCTTGTTTTTGTGTTGGTGTGCCTGCGGTCGAGAGTCCCTGTGCGCGTTCCAACGTCCGTGTGCTCGACCGAGCCAGCGTGCGCGAGGACAGCTCTCCGAGGACACAAGCCCTCGGGAAACTTCGCAGTGGCAAGGGACGGACTCGCTTGCACAGAGAATTGGCAGACTGAGCATGCAGCTCGATAATGTTTCAAAGACAAATTAGAATGAATGATTATCTTATGCGTCAAAAAAGTATGATTATTTGTTAGCTCTATGCACCAACAGCCATTCCCCTTTTGCGATCGTCCACACGTCGTATGCGGTGCAACCTATTTTAATATTTAACCAAATCACAAATGTTCATTTTGACTAGGTATGTGTCCCGATAAACGATAGTAGCTGTATGCATTGAAAAAATAATTTTACTCCAGAATATTACGATCGGTTGAGCAGGGGTTCTCAAACTTGGTTCCGCAGAACACAGGGGTTCTGCGAGCACCCAAATTGCAGTACCCCCCCCACCCTCCCACCCCCTAGTTTAACCTTCCACGGACTAAGCCATGCACTGAGTTGGAGTTGCAGGCAAAGCAACCTCACCCTTCACACTAATATGCAAATATATTTTACATTGTGCCCCAGGTCACCTAATCCCTCTGCCTTCTTATTCTCTCTGTAATCCTCCATTCTTACTCTGTCAGTGCAAGAAACTCTTGTTCACCATTTAAACACCTTTATTGCCCAGTATTATCGGTTGGCAAAAGGGGGAGGGGAGGTTCCTTGGGCCTTTTTGAGGCTTGCTGGGGTTCCCTGAAACGAAAAAGTTTGAGAACCTTTGCAGTTAAGCTATGCTTTATTTTTAAACGGACCTACACTGCTGTTAGTGCAAACAAGCGATCACTTTTCTTTCTTTCTTTCTTAGAAGAGAAGTATTGTTATCAAAACTCCTTAACGTAGTAAAACGTCCTCAATGGACGGATGCTCACCAAGAAAATTGCGCAGGCAAGCAAATTCCAGAAGTGGTGCCGCTGCCATGCTACCTGTAGTCATCGCTTTCCAGCTTCCCGGCTAGCAGAGGGCTGCAGTGCGTGTAGATCATCGTACATCATCATTTGGGACGCTCCGGTATCGGCTTGAATCCTCTTGTCATGTGTGTATACTTGATAAGATTATGTTGTCTGTAATGCCTTAGTTTGTCAGCAAGCGCAGAAAAGCAGTTACAGTCGTCTTATCGGTTTAGAACTGCTTCATCGTCCGACTGCCACGTTGTAGTCGTTCACGCGGTGCCCCGACTGCGGCCGCGGGAAAAACAATGACACTATTCGAGCACTCTGGCTGCTCGGACATCTCAGTGGACTTGGAAGCAAGTGAACATCTAGTTCAATGACAAAGAACACAAAAATTAGAGAAACCATCGGCTCAGTGTAGCACGGTGGACAGCATTGAATGTGTCGGTGGAAAACTGAGCTTGGTAGTGCTCAGGCTTGTGCATAACGTTTAATCGACAATGAAGTAAGAAGAGCTAAATCAACTTTCTTGGGAAGCGATAGTTTTCTATCGCTTCATAGTTTCAAGGAACGAGGCTCCCATTGGCTCTCGCGCGGCGTAGTCCCAAGGAACGCCAGCAGAGAAGCCCTCTTCATGGTGGCGCAGCACACGCAGCGACCCGGCCGCCGGTAAGAGGGAGCAGCTGGTTGCAGAGCCCACAGGGCAAAATCCGGAAAGGCTGCCTGGCCGAGCTCAGCGCGGCGCGGCCACTTTACAAGAGCTTGCGTCAACCGTCGGCCACAGTCTCGGCAGTACCGAAATGTGGCCGTCCACGCCAGTACCCCGCAGACGAACTAAGGGAGTGGAAGAACCGCATTCATGCTTTCACGTTCACAATGCATTAGGAGTGCTTAGGTGTCCTTAGAATTTTTTTTCGTGATTATTTCCAAATTTTTTAGTGGGTGCTTGCCCAATGGTAAGCTCCCGGCGTATCCGGCTCCAACATGCAGCAACAAAAGGAGTCCATGCGCCGTCAAGATAGCAGTGGGAGAGGGGGAAATGAGAAGGGTGGCGAGGAGGATTTTCACCCTGGTTGAAAAATATTTTGTAGGTCGACCTTCAAACCGAGTAACACACCGAACAAAAGTTTCATAGCGTTTCGGAACCAATGAGGGTGTATTAAGTGGAGAGAATTTCAGCTGTCTGCATAAGAGGGGAGCACGTTTTCGTACGTCACTTCGGTACAAACAGTCACATGTGCTAAACGAAAAGCGCCGAATAAACAGGGACAAGGAAGTAGACAAGACAAAGTGCACTTTCAAATGAAGGTTTGTTGAGACAAACACGCCCTATTACCGTATTTACACAATTGCAAGTCAACTCGATTGTAAGTCGACCCCCCCCCCTTTAAATTGCCCATCAGTAAAAAGATAAATAAATACCTGTAGAGGCGTATTTTACGGTGAACACGTGAGAATGGCAGGGTATCTCTTTTGAAAGCCCAGCCTCCAGCACGCGATCGATGCCTTCTGGTGGGTCCTTGGCTGCACACGCACGTGCGAGGTGCACGAGATGCCCAGCCGTTATCGAAACTAGGAAGCTCACGCTGCTCCCTGTTGTTCTCACTCTGTCCGCGACTAGTGACTATGATTCGTCTGCACTGGTGATGTCAGTCCCGTCGTCATCCCTCCTATGTTCTCAAAGCACATCGGTGGCGGCGTCCAAAGAAATCTCGCACTTTGCAAATGACAGCACCAACCGCATTTTCCGCGTTCGCTCGGTAATCACGTCGCACGTCACGGGTAGGGACCGATTGCGCGCTTCTACTGCATACATTGCAAGCCTGACCTCTAACTCCAAAAGGTATCCCCAGCTATCCGGACTTTGGGCCACGGAAGCCTCTTTGTTTTCCGTCACAGTTAAGATCCCGCGCCGTTGCAGGCTCCACTGGAGCACCACCCGCTTCAATGGGTCAAACTTGCATCCAGCGGCGCTATTTTTGGTTGCTTCTGAATGAAGAATGGTAATAAACGAGCACTGAAAACCTAAACTGCCCGGATCATGCGTGTCAATAAAAAAAAAACGCAGTTGGTGCTCCAGCATGATCTGGACACTCGATCAAACAACGTGCGACCAAGAATCGTGCAAAAGACTGCGAAAAGAAGCCGCAGGGGCTGAAGCATGAAGTTGCGCTGTTCCAGCGGCCATTCTGGAGTGGCTCTTCTTACAAGTAGTGCCGCCACCCCGGAAGTCGGGCGCGCCGTGTTCTGTTTCCGACTTCCGGGGACTGACACCCCCGGAAGTCGGGCGCGTCGTGTTTTGTTCCTTGGCGTACATTCGGGCTAATTTGTGAATCGCAATCAATAATACTTGTTTGTGGCAATAAAAAAAGAACCTGTAAAATGAGCGCATAGAATAGCACATTGCTACAGGTATAGCCGGCTGAACTCATAACAAGTCAAGGCGTTTTTGATATCGCGATTGTTTTGTTTTTGTTGGTTGTGGAATGTTTTGGTTCAATTATGAGTCGACCCATCAACTTCAGATTTTCAAAAATTTAGAAATGGGTTGACCTACATTCGTGTAAATACAGTAATACGTACCATCAGCGGCGTAGACTTTCCATTTTCCCGGAGGGGCAGGCTGAGAAGTTCTCCAGGGGGGTGCTGCGCGTTACCTTTTTGCCAGAACTGGAGATTGAAGCTAACGAAAGCACGCTGGGATTCCATTTCCCATGTATTTTGTCAATAAAGGCAACGTGGGCGTTATTTTGTATACACGCCACTACTAGAAGCTCGTTACATGGCACGTAGACAGCGCCTCGGTAAGGATCATGGCCCAAGCTCGGGGTGGGGGGGTCTCTGCCCCCCCCTCCCCGGATCTCACCAGGGGGGCACGAGCCGTGATGCCCCCCGAAGTCTACACCTATGCGTACCATCTTTCTGGCTATTCGTTTAGAAAATAAAACTCTGTTTCTGTCAGGTGCATTGACAACACACCTGACAGATTAGCAACTAACACTTCTGCCAATTGCTTTCTTATACAGAATGCATCGTAAAATTCTAAGGCAGTTTTATCTGCATATCTTCCGAGAATTGCTGTTTGTGCTAATTCTGGGTCACATGGGCACCTATCCCAGTGCACTGCCAGATTGCCCGGCAGGGACTGTTTTACTGACCGCGCATGTTATCTTGCTTGCTTGTTATCGTGTTATCAGCGGCCCATGGAATGTTTTGGTAAAGTGCTGAAAATGGCCCGCGTCAATATGGAGCGTCGTCGACGGCGTGAAACCGCGAGAGTGTCCCTGTTAACAGCTGTCGCTGTAAAACTGCTGCCACAGGGCAGCACAGGGGTCCCACTTGAGATAGTCCGCCGTGACAGAGTGAGTGCTCAGGGAGATTTCAACGTACGTAACTCTTCGGTACGCCCTCCTATGTCTCGTGCCCTGTAATCTTACACTCTTCATGTAATGTGTAGTGGGGTGGATATAAATTATGAAGCAAATCACGAAACAAATCGAAAAACTTTCTTTTTCTTGCCACTCTGTCAGGTTCTGTTTACCTTTTGAGCCACTCTTGTCAGACGCTGCTTTCTTTTGGGAACACATAAAATCACTTTTTGCCTGGTGCAGCTATTGTAGCACCCTTGCACACAACAAGTCAAGCCATCCATTGAAAACTGTGAAAAAACACCCCATTAAAAGTCCTTTACTAACCCGAAAATTGTAGAACCCTTGCATACAACGCACACTGACGAGGTCGGAAGTCTGGGGAGAACGACAGGCACCAAAATGCACCGCGGCAGGGAAGGCATCGCACAACTTCCGGCGAGATCGGTCTATTGAGGCACTAACCTAAGTTCTAAAATTTGGTACCTGCTAATTGAATGTAAAACTCGAAAAAGCGCCAATGTCGTGTTCGCGCTAACACTGTTGTACAGTGCACATTGTCAGTGGTGGAACTGCTGCTCCAATCGCGCCAAACTGCGCCAGAACGAATAACCTGCTACATGCTGCTCCGAAGGCTGTATTTGTGCACAATTTGCGCCATGTCTGCGCCGAAAGGGAGCTGTTCCCGACAAGGAAACTGAAAGTATCTGGCACGTGACATTGTTGGCGATGCCACTGAAAATTGAAAAAAGTACAGTTTTTTTATGCCTAAGTACTATGTGCGAAGAGTAGGGCTGCGCGAATGTTTAATTTTCTAATAGTAGTTTCAAATAATATGTTATTTGATATTCGCTTCCAAATGAACTGCGATATTCATTCTTTTCGAAGTGTTGATCGCGGAGGTTTAGCCCCCTGAGTGCGCTTCTCCTCAAAATTGGGTGCACTGCGGAGAAGCAATACCCGCGGAGCAGACACAGCGATCTCGCGACTCGCTTCGCCGCAGCGCAACCGCACGCTTAGGCGAAAAACACACCTTCAAACTAGAATGGTGCACAAGCACGCATGGTGTATTATAAAAAAAAAAAAGGGAAACTTTGTGATTGTTGATATTACATTGCAGAAAAATCTTCAAAATGTAACTGTGGCTATTATGCAAGGGTATATGTTAGGCAGCGACGTTCTAGAAACCTGTGTTCATTATTTGTGCTCTTTTTTTTTAAATTCCGAATCGAAGAAAATATTTTTATATAATAATATTTATAAATCCGCTCAATTAGGTATGGCTGGGATTCTTTATAGGTTTAATTTTATGTCAAATCTGTCATTTACTTGCCATCCCAATGTAAGTACTGGACGTTCTGAGGCTACAGTCTGTAAATATAGCTAGACTAATTTTAACAGAGCTCATGAGTGGGTAATTAGGAACAAAAACCTTTGTGAGTCCAGCTGAAGTTTTGTTTAAGCATGATGTAACAGTAGTAAAAGGCGTGGAGAAAGGCGCAACAACACTTCAACATTCAATTAAAAAATATTCGGCCAAAACCACTATTCACCTTGAATTGGCTTCGAACCCAAAATCTATTATTTGCACATGCCAAACGAAGAGTTATCGGTTTTGTGCGAACGGCGCTCATGTCGATCGCAATGAATAGCTAGTGCTAGTCGTTGCGATAGGTTAGTGTAGCTATGTGCTCCGCTTAGCTGTTCTATGAACAGCAGCAGATTGAATACGAGCGAGGGCAGTGTGAGACACATTCAGCACAAACGTGTCCATTTGATGGCGAACTCGCGACAATTAAGTCACCGTGATACAAACCCTCTATAAAGTAACCAAAACATCTTTTTACGTCAAGCACAAATTAAAGACGCCATCGGTACTTCTAACAGGTTAAGTGAGACATCTACAAAATTGCTGGCGTATGGTTGTCCAATAAATAAATAAATACCTGTACAAGCCAGTTCCTCTGTAGTCATAACACTTTAGTCTCTCAACGCTCAAACAACTGCAGTTTTTTCTACGGGTTTAACTTTCGAAGAGATTGTATAAAACTTTCTGACATGAAAGCTCAAAATTGTCTGCTCCGAAAGTGGAAATCTCTGCTCCCAAACCCGTTTTTTCCTGCTACAAGAGCTGCTCCAAATCACCCCTTGCCAGTTCCACCACTGCATTGTGAACTTTAGACATTTTCCTGTCACTTCGATGACAAACTTGTGTGTTATCAAGAGTAATGCACAAGAATAATGCAAGACGATCTGTCAGGAACCGGTCTCAAAAAAATACAGAATCTAAACGCGCATGAGTGTGCTTCCTGACCGTCGATGTCGCTCGGCGGCTTCGTCGAAGTTTCTCGGTGCGACGATTGTCCAATATTTTGGTCTTTTCTTCTATCGCTGACCACGTACGACGTTCCATGAAAAAAGATGCTTATTTAGTCAAGGTGCACACATACTTAATGTAAGAGAGCAAACGAGCTGGTGAGTATCAAGCATGACAAAAAAAAAACTCCGAGACTGCGGGTAGAAACAACACATTCACAAGAAGGCCGTTTTTTTCCTGTAGTCTTGGGGTTTTTGTCATTGCACGCATGATTTACTTGATTTTAAACACCACAACTCAACTAACCATACACAACACCTGTCGCGAATTGCGGCTTTGACAACACTAATGGTGGTCGGAAGGAGATTTCTCTTCCGAGGATGCATCGCCTGAAGCTAAGTGAATACCTTCTGTTGTGCACAGGTTTGAGTAAAAGGTTGTTCTTTTTGCCGAGGAGGACACCGTCTGCTATGGTGTATACTCTACCTCGCTAGTTGCGCGCAGCGTTGCCAAAGGTACAGGGGTGAGAGCGCTACCTGCACAGTTGGAGAGAAGGGGAAGGAAGAAATCCCCTCTTTTGGGAGCCCCACATCGCTTTGCTCTCCCTTGGAGGTTAGCCTATCACTCAAGATTGCTACAAAAGAGGCTTTCGATTCTCTTTTTCTCGCCCATAGCTTCCACAGTACTGTGCCCAACTGGTAAGATAGAGCGGAGGTGGGCAAAGCGGAGTCGCGGGGGCCTAGGAAAGCCGAGCCGCCTATAACTTTGATACTGCTCTGAAGGGGCCGGTGCAAGGAAGATGGTCACCGGTTGGCGTTCAAGTATTCAAGGGGCCTGAAAAGTTTGCGCAACTCTGAGATAGGGTATAGTTTCGTGACCTGACCGGCTTGCCTGGAGCGCAACAGTTACCAATGCCTCTGCCAGAATTTTTCCATGAAAGGGGCAAATTTTTATCAACAACAGTCTTCCCGATCGAACGTGTGCCCTTTTCGGGTGAGCTCTGCCTCTCCAGCCGTGATGGCCAGCGGCGCTCTCTCTTCCACAGACGTGCTGCTGAAGGAGATGCTGTTTCGGGTACCCAGTCTGGCCAATGTCCAGGTGGACAAGCTGTACAACTGCCCCGAGAGCTTCACTGCCGACTGCCGCTGGATCATTGGAGAGGCTCCAGAGGTGTGTTGGTTCTCAGAAATGTGATCGTGGGCTGAGGGCTTGCCATGCTGACGAACACGAGCAATATAGAAAGGCAGAGTAGGCTACACTAGGGCAGTCGTGGCCTGTCTGGATTGCTGCTTCAGTAGTACTCCATTTCTAAATTTTATAGTTTTCTTGAAATTGCTTATTAATTAACGAATTTGATATTTTATGTAGAGGTTGCTGGTCATGTGTCAGCAACTGGGCAGCAAGTGGCACCCTCTTGATGTCTGTATATACTGAATCCTTGACGAGGAGTAAAGGTCGCTGTTCATCCCAGCTAAAAGTTCTCATTGGATCTAATTGGAATTATAACTGGTTTTAATTGGAACCAATTGGTTTTAGTGGGTTCTAATTGGAAGCACACTGGCCAATGGGTCTCACCAATTGGAAAAAATTTTCAGTTGGAAACTTCATGGGTTTTAAATGGTTCCCATTGATTTTTATTGGTCCTCATTGCCGTGACCAATTGGTTGTCTGAAAACCTAACTGGTACCAGTTTGAAATTCCTATTGGAATCTAATGGAAATCTTCAACTGAGACCAGCCGCCGTTTTCACTTGGTCATACCCTCCCGTGGCCGTCAACCCACCAGGCTTGGTAAAAGCCCATGGGTATTCTTAAAGTTTCTAATTTCGAATCCCCAAAGCCTGGAGGGATTCTCTGACTTTTGCAATTTCAAGGAACTCCCATCTCTCTTGGATAACAACCATTGGCATTAGTCTAGTAAAGCGGTGCAAAAGCCGACAGATCTCGTAAACAATATTGCATATACTATGGAGTGTTTGATTCCTATAGCGACAGATCAGTGGGTGGCAGGCCTGCTAAGATAGATTGAAATGGAAAAAAGCAATTTGCTTATGAGCAGGAACTGTTGAGGAGATTTGGAACCTTGAGAACACTGGACAGTACTCTGCAGAACCCATTGGGGGTCCTGTAGGAACCCACTGGGGTACTGTGGGAACTAATGAGGGTACTCCAAGGAATCCAAAAGTGTACTCTAGGAACCCATTTTGAGGACCCATGCTCTAGAGACGAGCAGACAATGCCGTGCGTAAAGCAAATCGAACGTCTTTGGGTGCACCCAGGTGAAGAACTACTTTGTGGCCTCCGGGATGAAGTCTGTGGGCATCGAGGCGGCAGGGGGCTGGGCCAGGTGACTGCCGAGTGGATTGCCAAGGAGAACCCAACCTGGACCTGTGGGATATCGACATCCGCCGCTTCATCGGGACCCACAACAATGGACAGTTCCTCAGAGACCGCATGACCGAGGCCCCCGGTGAGTCCCTCTCTCCCTTTCCCTCTATATACAGCTTCCTCCTGAATGGTATACATAATACAGTCAAACGCCTTTATAACAAACTCCTCTACTTTCCTAAATGCCCGTTTAATGAAGTAAAATAAAGTTCCAGCCTAATCTCCTGTGTTTATTGTGTTTCTCTGACTACTACAACGAATTCCCATTTAACAAATATTTCTGTTTAACGAAGCAATTGCGCAGCCCCCAAAGCAAAAATGACCGGTATGGCAAATTTTCTTGTTGAAAGTAATCAATTTCACATAAATTGTCACTCTCACGTGACGTGCATAGAGAACAGAAATACCGCGGCAGCGGCGATGGTCATAACCACCGCCGCACATTCTCGGTTTTGGGTGCAAATAATTATTTAGTGTGCAACCTTATGTCTAGATAGTGCTAGCTATGTGACTATGTTGCTGCAAAATGCCTGTGTGCTCTTCTGCATACTTTCTGTTTGCTCACGCCGTTGAGTGCATGCCACTCTGCTCCAAGTTTAGTCTTTTTTTACAGTGGCAGCTGTTAGTGCCTCTTCCTGGAAAATTATGCTCATATGAAAATGCAAAACCCTACTCTACAGCAGAGGCACTGCTCTTCCTCTTCCCGTCGTTCCTTGCACATACACACCAACTGCGGCGAGCCTCTCTTTCGTCCCCCCTCCCTTCCCCCTGTCGGCCGCCGCTGTTCCAACAAACCCATGTGATCACGGGGAGAGCACCCTCCACCTCCCCATCGTTCCTGCTACATCCATGTACCCTCAGGTTACGCTGTCCCTTTCCCCTTACATGGGTATTTCAGCTGCCGTTGCGAAATACCCACATAAGGGTATTTACCCACATGGTGGCAGCTGCAAAATACCCACATGGTCACACTGTGCAGACACGCGCTCCTTCACCTCCCCGCTGCCGTCGCCCAGGTTCCGTTCTCGTCTCTCTCCGTGCCTGTGCAGAACAGTTCGCATACATACTTTCACTTCTTCCACCACAAGGGCGGTCACGGGTGCCCCCATCCTAAAAGATAGTAAAAAAAAAAAAAAAAAGACATGACTTTGTGTCTTTTTTTAACACATGCAACATTTCTTACAATCGTTCCACCAATGCACACATCTCACATCAGTCTCCGACATCGATTTCACTGACCACAAAAATCCCGTTTCAAATATTATATAGCACACTGGCTGAAGGCAAATCTCCTTTAACATGCTTTCCACAACGCAGGAGCTACCGCTGTCAATTGTAGCACACTCTGTGGTCATTTGCATTGTCTTTTTGTTTCACATACAAATTGTGAGAGCTTGGAATACAGTCAAACCTCGATGTAACGAAGTCAGTGAAATTCGAAATTTACTTCGTTACATTGAACTTTCTCTACATAGAAATTCGGGGCTAATGTGGAAGAAAGTTTCCCCCAATGTTTCTCAGGTGCACAAAACTCAACAAGGACGCCTTTATTTCGGTTGAAAGCAGTCCGTCACCTTTATCTGGGCCACTCTTGGCATTATTATTGGCATCACGCGACGTTCAAATAGCGAGACGGCCTACATCGCGTCTTCGTCTTGCTGTGTGCTCGCAAACCGCCTCAAGACATCGATCGCGTCCACCACTTCACGGGTATCGGGCACATTGCAGGTGTCTTGCTCATCAGGCTCAATGTCGTCCCTGTCTTCAGAGTTCCCACGAACATCGCAAGCTATCGCCTCGTTGGTCATTTCCTCCATTGCAATGACAGCAGTGTCGGCTTATAGAGAGTTGTCGAGGTCGACGTTGTCGGGGGCGGCTCCATCGCCTTCAAAGCTCCATCACCCAGGACAACGAGAAATGCACGCTTTTAGTTAGGCCTCGAAACGAACTACGCAGCGGACGCAGCACGAACGAAGCCGACGGACGAAACGGCGGCGGCTCTAGTGTCGTCTGGTGGCTGTTCTGTACACCACACTCGCTAGATTCGGCCCGTTTCACCTTTTGCGTTTTATCGGGGGCCTGTTTCAACATATGTGCTTCCCGAAATCTCCTTTGGGACTCAAAAGTTTGTGACGAATTGTTCATGAAACTTCGTTACATCGAAATTTCAATGAACCGGACTTCGTTACATAGAGGTCAAAATGCATGGCGTGCATACACTTGCATTTAGAGGAAGTTATGTACTTCGTTACATCGGGGGTTTCGTTACATAGAAGTTTGTTACATCGAGTTTTGACTGTATATTGTTTCCTTTTCTGGGTGTCCAGGTGAAGTTGGTGCGTGCAGATGTCTTTTGAGAGACTTCCTTCTACTAGCAGATGTGGAAATTTTGAACGGTGAAGGCACATGACGTTCAAAAGGCTATTGCAGCGCTTTCAATCCCAGTGCCCATTGTGTAATTTTTGCAGCCCTGCACGCGCACGAGTGACTTGTCTTGTAATGAAGGCCCACACCCCTTTACACTATCCCCTTCTTTTCTGGACTACACGAAACAAACAAACAACAAGCAAGAGTGTGTTCGTCGCTTTTAAATCAAAGCAAAGAAATGCACGGCCACTCAAAATGGCACTGGTCGCACCCCCTCTATTGGGAACTGCATCTCGTCTCGTTACGCTCATGAACAAAAAGCTTGTATACACCTTCCTAATGTTTACACAAGCACAGTCCAACCTGCCATCTTGACTGCCCAGCATGCCCATGTCTGTCGCTTCGGGAAGCAAGTAAAGCACGCTCCATGCGTATGAACGCTGAAAGAGGCACAGGTCAAAAAACAGTTTCTGTAATGGTCTACCGTATTTACTCGCGCACAATGAACGCACTCGCGTAATGAACGCACCCCCAAGTCGGCTCTCAAAATGTCGACTTTTTTTTCCCTCGCGTAATAAACGCACCCCCAACTCGGACGTCAAAATTTTGACCCCCTCTCCCCACGCGCGCGAAATGAACGCACTTTTTTATCCTGGTGCAGCGAGGTCGCGAATGCATGGGCAGCGTGAGCAAACAAAACGCCTTGTAAAAGATCCAACGGAAACAAAAAAACAACATAAAAAAGCTTTTTTTTTTTTTTTTTTGCACAGCGCAGTTTGGATTTTGGGTAGCGTGCCACGCGCAAGGAGTTAAGAAAGAGAAGCGGAGAAGCTCCTCGCCTAAGCAAAGCGAAACGAAACAGCTTGCGAAAGGCGGTAAAAAACAACAAGAAAAAAAAAACCAATCCACGGAACCAAGAGAAAAGAAAAAACAAAAAGAGAGCTTTTTTTTTTTTTTTTTTGCACAGCGCAGTTTGGTTTTGGGGTCAAGCGTCCCGCGCGCGCGCGCAAGAAGATAGGAAAGAGAAGCGGTGAAGCCCTTGCCTAAGCAAAGCGAAACAGCATGCGAAAGACGGCAAAAAAAAAAAAAAATCCACGCAATTAAGAGAAAAGAAAAACATAAAGAAAAATCTTTTTTTTTTTTTTTTTGACGCAGTTTGGTTTTAGGGTCGCGCTGCTGTTGCGCGCAAGGAGATAAGAAAGAAAAGCGGAGAAGCTAGAGTGCCTTCATACACACTCGCGCTTTTGCTTGAGTGATGACATCTCAGCCATTTTTCCGCCCAATCGTTTTTTTATGGATTTTGAAGTGCGCGCAATCTGGTGTCTCTCATCTCGAGCGCGTAGCTTTGGCTAATGCATAGACGCCATTTTACCGCCCAAGTCACGCACCGAGTGCGCGAGAGCGTCACGCGCTGGCAGATTCAGGGCAACAATGGATGTCTTCACCCTGAGACAGACAGACATGTAGGCACCCTAGGAGAAGCCCTCCCCTAAGCAAAGCGCACATAATGAAGATCCTGCCCTCGCCTCCTCCTCGCACATCATCGGAAAGAGAAGCGAGAAGCCCTCGAAATGAACGCACCTTTCTATCCTGGTGCAGCGAGGTCGCGAATGCATGGGCAGCGTGGGCAAACAAAACAACTTGTGAAAGGCGGAGAAAAAAACAACAACACAGAAGCAAGAAAAAAAAACACAGAAAAGAGCATTATCTTTTTTTTTTTTTGCGCATTGCAGTTTGGTTTTGGAGTTGCCGCGCTGCGCGCAAAGAGATAAGAAGTTACGTAGATTTTTGCAGGATAAAAGGTCCGTTCATTATGCGAGTAAATACGGACGCAAGAATTTTACCTCGCGTAATGAACGCACTCCCCAACTTTGCTTCGATTTTTCGTAAAAAAAAGTGTGTTCATTCTGCGAGTAAATACGGTATATATACTTCATATCAAAAAACATCAACAGTGCTGACAAGGGCTCGAGCACTTAATTTCGTCATTTCACAATTTGACTTTATTTTGCTGGCAAAGGCACTACAGAGGGTGCGGCTCTGCAGAAGGCTTTTTGTACACGAGAGGTTGCGCATAAAGATCACGTTTAAAAACACACGCTCGCGCTTGTGCCTTTGCCAGCTCTGAACACAACTTGTGAGGTATAGTATACCGTAAACTTTCGTTAGTTTGTGTTCAAAAGTCCCGGAGAGCGCCCATACATTTCTCTGGGAGGAAAAGTTTGATAGTTCGAACTCGGGAAGACTCCGCATCGAATAATTTGTCCCGAGCGCATGCACGCGGGCTCCCATTGCACGGCACCACGGCAGAAAAACCACCAACGTAAGGCGAAACACGGGCCCCGGGCCCTTTGCTGTAAAGCCGAATATGCGCCTGCTCCTCTACGCCGTTGAGATAGACCGTACCAAATGACACGAGCCAGCGCAACCAATCTGTAGTGGAGTAGCGCGGAGAACATAGCACGTGGTCGGGCGTGGAGACAGCGCACGCTCTCAAAGCGCTTTTCTGTAGCATCAGGATTCGCGCCAAAAAACACAAATCCTTTTTTTTTTTTGTTGAGGTTTGGCTGTTTGGTGCCAAAATCAACTCATAAAACTTACTTTTTTTTTCTTTTTTTTTTTGTAGTGCGCGATTTTTTGGAGTTGTGTTGAGTTACGTTGCTCTTCGGAGCATGCTTTTGGACACGCGTTTTCAACGCAGACGGCAGCAGACCCTCCATGAGTACTTTGGACGATAAAAAGAAGTTTAATTTGAACCGGTTTTCTGTCCTTTTTTTTAATTTGATCATTCGGATAATTCAACCAAATTTCAAGGTCCTGTCAAGGTCGATTTAACGAAAGTTTACTGTAAAGGCTCACGCACAGGATGTTTCCCATTCAGAGGCTTTGCATGTGACTTTCTTTCGTTTACCATATTATAAGCGCAAAGTTGATGCTCGTTTTCTTACACGTGTACACAAACAGTTCCAATGTCTGAGGGTTGACAAATGTGTTGTTGAAGAGGGTCACCTTATCTGTATACAGATATGCCCCTGGATTATCACAGCTGCTCCCGGCATCCTTTCACTGAGATTCCCGATTGAGAATCTATTTAACTACAGATGCCGCTCAGCTCTCCTGCCTCCACTGATGTCTTTTTTTTTTTTTTAAGCATTATGCACTATTATTAGGTCTCATTTCAGTACACACTGAGAGATTTCATGTCCGAACAGGGTTATTTTCTTGCAGTCTTGCTTGCTTTATTTTTTTATTTCTGTGGAGCACTACAAACCGTTGGTGCGGGGTATTGTGGTCAACAACAGTTGTGCTGAATATATAGCGTGCATACAGAATGCAAATAAGGACTCGCGCGCAAACTCTTGTCTCAACGCTCATAGGCTCGACGATAGCTCCCATCAACGATGGCGGAATATCTTTTAGCGATATACGAAGATCTGCGCCTTTTGTTTTACTGCGCAAGGTTTGTCACTGTTTAGGTGACGAAAATATATGACGGATGAATGATGAAACTTTGTACGAAACTGCTACTCACTGCAGCCATCCTTTATTGTTTTGCGACTTTGAGTACCAAAAGTAAGACGGAGCACTATTAATCTCAACTCTAAGGCCTGTCACACTGAGGCAACACGACGGCAACAGCAACACAACAGGTTGTCCAACAGTCGGGCAACTTGTTGCTCGCTTCCCATGTTGTCCGACAAACCTGTCACATCGAGGCAACAGCACGACAACATGGACGACAACTAAAATGTTGCCTCGGTATGACAGCTTTCGGCAACAAAAACAGCAGCAACTTGTGTCGGACAACGTGTGTTGCCCTGATCGCTGGCTGAGCGAATTTTGGGCCGGCAACACGACAACATAAATAGCTTCGATGGTAGAGCTAGACCCCTATCAATAACGTCTTACTCAAATAAAGGCTTGGAAAACGTTATTTAACAATAATTAGGGCTGGCGTGCAGCTAAAATATTTTCGAATAATGTTTTTGCTGCGTAGTTACGGAAAGCGATTTTCGAAATGGTCACAGCTACGGTCGTGAACGTTCAGACTGGTTTTGAAATTAGAACTGCCGAGAGACCAGCTCACATTACTGATAGTAAAATAAAATGGCATGCCTACTCACCCGCTGATGAAGTATAATAGAAATAACCCAGAAAACCAAAGATTAAAAAATCGAAGCATTAAAACGACCATTCTGATCATAATTGTTGATGCTTGGAAACAGCCGCTACCAGACACCTGATTTGTTTTCAAAATACCCAGGACGTTTTGGGGGAATGAAGCGATCACATAGCAGGCGGTAGGCAAGTAGACAGCGTTGAAAAATATTTATTCCACCGATTGTTGTGAAGGCCAATCGTGTCGGTGTCGCAGTTTTGAAGCGCTGTCAAGTTCAGCCACCGTGGTTCAGCTCAACACCACGCTACAAAATACGCTTTGGGGTACTGCCGGTGCTAACTCAATTTTACAGTAGACATAGGAATTGCATGAAAGAACCGGACAGAAACACTTCATACGGTGGCGTAAATACCGAAAATATATCGGCGATGTCACTTTCCTCGGTTAGGGCTATCTGCTTTGTCAGCGAATGAAGAACATTTCGATAAAATAAAGAGCGGAAAATACTCCCCGTGTCAAGTTTTCTAATCCCAGTCACTGGTTGATGTCGTACCGTGGTAATTCCCGGCCCTTCGAACGCACTAGCACTTTGTAGAGTCACATTTCCAGCGATTCCGCGCCGCACACGAACGAAGGTAAACAATCAAGATGGCGGAGTGTTCCCCGTGTTGTCCTCGCCGTCAGCGCGGTGTGACAGGGTTGTCGGACAACAAATCGGGCAACACGGTTGCCGGGCGGCAGCAACATGTTGCCCGACTGTTGTTGTTGCCGCGATGTGACAGGGTCGCCGGCAACACGACTTTCCCGTGTTGCCGGATAGAGTTGTCCAACTGTTGCCTCAGTGTGACAGGGCCTTTAATATTAGTTGATACAGAAACAAAATGAGGAGTACAATTCACAATCATTTGTGCATACAGATGCGCATTCACAAATGCACATGTGCTTGCACATGCACGCACATGCGCAAGAACTCGCATGCATGCCCACGCACATACGCACCTGGCCATACATACATGCTCAGGCACGCATACACCAGCTCACACACATGCACATGCACTCTTACATGCACCGGCATGCCCACGCCTGAATGCATATCACACACACAGGCACATGCACACACACAAGCACAAACATACAGACACATGGGCAGGCCCACTCGCACACCCATGCCCACACGTGCGCATGCTCACGCACAGATGTGTACACCACTCACGAGCATGAGCACGCATTATCATGCGCGCAAACGCGTGCATGCATGTGCAGACGCATTCATGGGTGAACGCACATACACGTAAACACACGCACGCATTCCACATATTCACTCAAGCAGGGACTCTGGAACCGGGGGGCAGGGGGGCCAGAGCCCCCCCAGATTTTTCAGGATGGGGCTGAGCCCCCCACTCCGACTTCGTAAAAACTCAAAGCTGTCTATTCATCTATTGTAATTCCTGCAGTCTGCGAGGTGGCGGAAGAGGCTGGATTAACGTCGAAATAACCTTCTTCCGCTTTGCCCAACAAGGACTGGACTGTCAGAGGGAAGTCAATAAAAAGGTTGGCTGAAAACTATGCTATAGTTCAGGAGTTAAAAGGAAACATTAGACAGAAGTCTGTCTGGTTGGGGAAATAATTATTAAAATGTGACAACCAACCAGGGGCCCAACGTTTCGAAACCGGTTTGGCTTCTTCTTCAGGGGCGACTATAGAGGAAAGGAGCCGCAATCTTCTTTTTCCTCTATGGCGGAGGCGAATGTGCACGATCTACAAGCTGCTACAAGGAGAATATTCGATTGCAGACAACAGCTGGTTCATTTTGAAAGGTTGTGAGAGGCTTTTGAAAACGTTTGAAACGCTGCTAGGAATAAACATTTCTATAGCTTTGTTCGGTCCATGCGAAGAACTTGCAAGGGTACTGCAACGTTCAACGTTTCGCGCCGCAGGTATCTAAGAGGCTGCAGAGACCCTCTGCGAGGCAATGTCCAGTCTGTGGTCTGAAGTCGCCTTTGAACGACTTGTGGGACTGCACGAGCTCAACTGCAATGCGGCTAGGTTTGAAGGACCCTCGCAGCGCAAAGCCGACAAAACCGCCAAAAAGGTTTGAAATGAGCAACACATCTTCTTCGCCAGTTGTACTTGATTGCAAGGCAGCGTTACGGATGGAGTACTTTGCGGCTGTACACTGTGTTATAAGTGAAACTCAACGGCGGTTTGAACAGCCTGGTATGAAGCAGCTAGTGGTGATGTGAGGGGCTGTGAGTTTTTCTATCTTGATAACCTCTGCGATTTGAGTGGCGGTGACTTTTCAATCCTGATGGACTTAGTGATGTGACTGGTGGGGACATTTGCACCTTGGAAAAATTTGTGATAAAAGTGTGAATGAATTTTGGGGAAACTTTGTGAATGTGACCCGGATCCAGAATGCCGACTTATGCCCACTAATCTAAGTAGGGTGACCATATTCATCAAAGTACAAAACAGGACATCCCAGCGGGGGGTGTGGGAGGATTGTAATAAAGATTGAGATTGGGAGAAAAATATTTAATGAAATAACTGCGGTTATTTCGAAACGTCACCATATTGAACTAAATTTTACCCTCTGAGTAAATATTCCCCGCCTACATTCACGCCGCTTCTCGGCGACAGTATGCGGCTGCTCGTTACAAAACTGTTAACCCACTTGACCCCACCATACATGGTCGGCAACCCAAGCATACCCAACCGTCCGGAAGCGTCCATACCATTCAGTTCAGAAAAGTTTCGTCGACAACATTAGTCCTTTTTTTTCAGTGTTGATTGTAAAAAAGAAATTTAAATATTACCAAATGCTAAAAAAAAAAAAAAGAGTCGGAAACAACAACAACGAAAAAAAGTAAGCATTCTCTGTGGATCGAACCTGGGTCCGCTGCGTATGAAGCAGGCACCTTTCCTAAGCTGCGCTACTTTCTTTTTCTTTATTGCAAACTGAAATTGGTTGTAACCATTTCCGGTCGAGGTGCACGGGCTCGTGCGTATAGCTTAACTCATATTTTAAAGTACCTACGGTTATTTTTGTAAAATATACTTGTAACGAAAATGCATAGTTTCGGTTTGCTTCAACTCGCTTGGTGCCAATTTCAAAACTATGCGTTCCTGCGAAAACGGGACATGATTCTTTATTGGAATAAAAAGACGGAACGGCAAAAGCGGGCTTTAAAAATGGGACTGTCCCGGCCAAAACGGGACGTCTGGTCACCCTAAATATAAGGGTCGCTAATTGAGTGTATAGTTTACATGGTATATGTACAGTGGTAGGGTTTCATATTAAATGTTCCCAAAAAGTGTAACACAAAAGTGTAACACATGATTTCCACACTACATCTAGCTTAAAACTTTAATTGGTGCACAAATATATACACCAATTTAATTAACTCACCATTGGAATTACCTCTACCAACTGGAGTGTTTGATCTCTAATGAAACTGTGGCCTTGTATAAGGGTTTTTAATTCAACGTTTATTTTCCTCCATTTTTATTGTGTTGTGCAGGCATGCACTACAAGCTGTGCTATCCCTTTGCGGAGTTTGAGACTGGCCGGGATCTCCGGATGTCCCCCATCTACCCGCGGCTCAAGCTCGCCGGGGCCGTGTTTGGGCAGACCATGGCAGTATGTAACTGAACGAAGCAA
>JAZHYW010016477.1:0-27472 GCA_037355805.1 Ixodes ricinus
CCAGGGTTGGGTTTGGTCAAGAATTCCACCCATACTATCAAGCAGCGTTGCAACGTGCCACCGGTACAGTCTAAGCTGCGCCGTCTTCCGATGACCCTGAGGGATGCTGTCTCGGAAGAGATTTTCAGACTGGAGAGAGAAGGTGTGATCGAGAGAGTGGATGCCTCCGAGTGGGTTTCACCTATCGTCGTCGTTCGGCGGGCTGACGGACGTATCCGGATGTGTGTTGACCTCCGTGCGCCAAATCAAGCGGTGGTCATCGATTCCTTCCCGCTACCCCACATCGATGAACTACTGGGTTCCTTGCGTGGTGCCAGTTGCTTCTCCAAGCTGGACCTGGCGTCCGCTTACCACCAAGTTCGTCTCGACCCGGTGAGTCGTGATCTCACTGCTTTTATCACGCATGAGGGACTGTTCAGATTCAAGCGCGTTTGTTTCGGGTTGGCTTCGGCACCCGCAGCGTTTCAAAACATCATGTCAAAAATCCTGAAGGATTGCAAAGGAGTCCAGTTTTACCTTGATGATATAATAGTCTACGGTGCTACGCAGGCAGAACACGACGAGAATCTGCGTCAGGTCCTCTCTTGTATCTCCCGAGCCGGGATGAAGCTAAATCGTAAAGGTGTTTTTCGAGTTACAGAACTTTCGTTTCTGGGACACCATCTTTCCGCGGAAGGACTAGCACCCCTTTCCGCTAAGGTAGATGCAGTCCTGAATTTTGAAACCCCTACCGAACCCGCTAAGCTGAAAGCATTTCTGGGACTTGTTGAATATTACAGTAAATTTATCCCACATTGCTCAACTGTCGTAGAGCCCATGCGTCGTCTTCTCCGTAAAGGAGTTCGCTTTCACTGGTCCCCGGAAGCCGAGGCCAGTTTCCAAAATGTAAAGGCTTCCATAAAAAGTGCTCCGATTTTGTCGATGTTTGATCCAACACTTCCTATCGTTTTGGCTACGGATGCATCTAACTATGGTCTTGGGGCTGTGTTACAACAACAGTACGGAAGTCAACTGCGTCCTGTCGCTTTCGCTTCGCGCTCGTTGACTGATGCCGAGCGGAGGTATTCAACAGGTGAAAAGGAGGCGCTGGCCTGTTTGTGGGCCTGTGAGAGGTGGCATGTGTATCTGTGGGGTCGGTCATTTGTGATACGAACAGACCACCAAGCTCTAGTCGCCCTGCTTTCTAGCAAGGGGTCTGGGATCCGCCCTTTGAGGATCACCCGGTGGACAGCCAGGCTGCTTAATTATAATTTCACTATTGAATATCAGAAGGGATCTGCGAACCTGGTTGCCGATGCTTTTTCACGGCTACCTGTTAGCGACACGGAGAATGGTATGGAATTTACCGAGGAGGTCGTTTCTCTTATCACAGTCCCCATGTCCAAACTTGCATTTCAACAGGCTACGGCTAATGACACTATCCTTCCATCTGTAATCCGGTACACTACCACGTCCTGGCCGGAGGGTAATGACATCCACACCGACTTGCGACCGTTCTTTCAAGTGCGTGAGCAACTTTCACTGTATGAAGGTATCTTGTATCGTGGAGAAAGGCTCGTGCCGCCATCAACACTCCGTGACAACATCATCCATCTCGCACACGAGACACACCAAGGAATATCACGAACAACAAGCCTCATACGTGAACACTATTGGTGGCCCCGCATGAACCAGGAGATCAAAACAAAAGTGGAAAATTGTACGGTGTGTCATTCGACTGATAAACCTGTAAAGGCCGCACCCGCTCCGTTGCAGCCCATAAAGTTCCCCGACCAGCCGTGGGAAAAACTTGCTGTCGATATCGTAGGCCCTATCGACAGGGCGCCACAGAGTCAACGGTTTTTCATCGTCTTGATAGATTATCATTCGAAGTGGCCTGAGGTGCAGTCTGCCGCGGCAGTAACGTCTTCAACTGTCATTTCCTTTTTGAGAAATGTGTTTGCTCATGAAGGACTCCCCTGTGAGCTTGTTACAGACAACGGGGTACAGTTTATGTCCAAAGAATTTCAAGACTTCCTTCGTGAAAATGGCATCAAACATTTGAAAACGTCCTTGTATCATCCACAATGTAACGGTCAGGTGGAGAGATTTAACCGTGTTCTCAAGACGTGCCTTCAGGCAGCTATAGTTCAAGGCCGTCCTCTTTTGGACGCTGTTCGAGACCATCTTGAAGCGTACCGCCGTACGGTACATCCTGCGACGGGGTTTGCCCCTTCACTTTTATTGCATGGCCGGATCCACCGGTCTAAACTAAACCTCCAAGGAATGCCTACAAGGCAGGTTCCTGATTCCGTTTTACAACAACGTGCTCTTCTTCCCGAGAGGGTTCAAAGTTATCAACAAAACATGAAGTCATATTGGGATCACCGGAAGGCTGCCAAACGGCCACAGTTTTCAGCCGGTCAATCCGTGCGCGTGTTCAAGCCCACACATCGTGGCAAACTTCAGTCAAAGTATACAGAGCCGAAAAGGGTTGAAGCCCAGCTGGGATCAGCCACGTACAGGCTCGATGATGGAAGGACCTGGAATGCCAGTAAATTGACGAAGGCGTCTGCACGGCCTCGTGAGGGAGATTCCGACATCTACTCAGACGAGGAAGATTTTCGTGAACTCTCCAATAGTATTCCTTCACTTCCACTTCCAAATGTCCTCGCACCATATATAGATCAAAATGATAGTATCCCACACAGTACACCTGAAAGTCATACAGTTCCTGATCCGGGGCCACTGCTCGTCCCCGGTGCTCCTGACCCTGGGCCTCCTCAATCTCCACTGTCTGGAGAGTCTGGGCCGACGCCTGGGCAACCTGGATGTTCCTGGTGGCCCGACACCGAGCCTCCGGCTGCGCTCGGAGATTCCGTGCAGCCTGCTTCCCCAGAGGAACCAAGTCCTGGCGAACCAAGTGGGGTTCCCCAACAAGTGGAGGTACCCTGTGACCCAGTGGTTGTGCAGTGCGACCCTTCAAGCCGTGATTTTTTTTTCGTATCCCAGCCGTCAGTGACTTTGGCAACCCCATTGGCTACTAGTACTCCCCTACGACCACAACGAAAGAAACGTCTCCCAGCAAAGTTGAAAGACTATGTCATGTCTTTCATTTCTTCAGATGACTCAAATATGGAAAGTGAACAGAATTCATTTATTGACATTGTTTAACGCATAGTTGTTGTTTTGGATACTGTTTTGAGTTCCCGTGTGGAGTGTAGTCTTCAGGTCCAAGAGCTTGTTTTTGGAGATGTCTCTCCATGTGTTTCTTATATTCCTCCAAATGTCTCCAATGAGTCTTTGTTTTGCATCCTTACATAGCACTATGTCATAGCATGTTAATAATGAAAACGCTTTAGGTATAAAAAAAAATCCTTGGCCAAGGTAAAAAGATGTCCACGACAAACACCAACTCTTGACAACACCTAACTAACCACTAACAATTACTAACATACACTACACCTGTGTCATGGACATCAAAACAGGAAAACAAAGGCAAACAAACTTCAGTCCAAATCTGTAGCAACTCGAGGCAGGCTATAGGAAATCGGAAACTGTGTTTGTATCTGATGTAGAAACTGCCTATGGTTTTTGTCATACTGTGGTGACATGGATGAAAAAAGCTACGAAAATGCTCACGTCGAAAAAAAAAAAAACATAGAATTTAACCACGATGGTCAACTTGTGGTACTGCTCAGCGACGGCCAGACGATCGGCCGTCTCGTTGCCTGGAACGCCACTGTGAGCCGATACCCGGTTCCTTATGTTACAATTTTTTTAACGGACAAGGGGAGAGAGAGAAAAAAAAGAATGTTTTTTTTAAGCGTTGTCTTTATTGTGGTGAACTTCGAATTGTGTTTTGTGGTTTGTTTCCCTCCGTTTCTTTTCAAAATTTTAAGGAGGGAAGAGTGTAGTGATCTGTGATTTTGCCACCAGATGGCGCAACGTGTGTTCTGTCTAGTATGCTTTTATGGTGGGTTTATCGGGTTGTCTTATCTTGTTTTATGTGTGTTTATGCATCTATGATGTCACGTGACATATGTTAATAAAAGAGCCGCCGTCCGTCAGTGACGTCAGAGAACTACGGGACACCCACCAGGCAACATGTCTTTGTCTCATTCTTCGTGAGCCCCGAACGCGCGGGGCCGCGGCTTCCTACCCGGCCACATCATGTGAGTGCTGTTAGCGTCCTCTCCTTTCGTACCGTCGTGTAGGAGAGATTACTACACTGCCCTCGTCGTCCGAATCCCCGTGAAGGGAGCAGGGGATGTGCCGGCTCGGGCAGGAGCTCTTCAAGTTTCGCCTGGTATTCATTTTTTATCCCGGCCCTTTCTTCGGCGGGGTCATATTCTTGTAACTGCCAATCGACGATGGATGCTCGATCTCGAGCGGTCACGTCATATTGGTGATCTTGAAGTGGAAGCGTTTCATCTCCGGGCCCGCGGAAGGAAGGGTTAGCAAGGGCGTCGCGGGCCAGTTGATGGGCTTCTTCGTTGCCTGGGATCCCTGCATGACCAGGAACCCACTCGATTCTTATAATGACTCCCCGCGACCTAAGTGTCGTGGCGAGCTTCTTGATCTTGCGTACTTGGACGCTAGGGCTATTCTTGCTTCGACACTCTTTCACCGCCTCCTGTGAATCCGTAAAGATCCTGAGGTTCCCAGGGAGGTCGGTGGCTTGAGTGACGACCGTCTCTAATGCAAGGCGGATGGCTGCCAGTTCTCCCCCTTTGTCGACACCGTAGAGGGCAATGCTTCAATTGCCTCGAGTCGAAGTGCTGGGAATACCACGGCAGCCGACTTGAGGGTGACGGGGCCTTCAAGCGATGCAGTGTCCGTATAAGCAGCAACTACGGTCTTGCTTTGCTTCCAGCTCTCCACCATTTTGTTGTGTGCTTTTACCCTGCGGGCCAGTTGTTTGGTGTCCCCTTTCCTGCATACCCTTAGAGGCTTGCTGCTTGTGATGGCCGCGAGGTCTTCCCACGGAGGCAGTTGTTTCTGCAGCTCTGGGAGGCCATCTACCGATTTTTTTAGGAGTCGCATGATGCCTCTTCCTTGCGGTGTCGTCTTAAGGCGTTCGTCGTGCGCGTTTCTTCTTGCTTCCACGACGTCGTGCAATTTGTTCAACTGCGCGTACTGCCTCAGTTTGACGAGAGGAGTGAAGCGGGGCAGTCCAGTGATAACTCTCATAGCGTGGTTGTTCAAAGCTTCGAGACGTTCCCATTGCCTTGCTGTGAGCCAATAGTGGCGTGCTCCGTAGCATACCCGGGATACTACGAGAGCCTTGACCATTTTTTTGGCAATGTCTTGTGACGCTCCTCCGCGTGCATTGCAGATCCGTCGGATCATGCTGAGCACCGAGTTGCACTGTTTGAGTGTGTCGCGGAGCCAAGCGTCTCCTTTGCCGTTCTCCTCGATGGTGATCCCCAGAATCTTTACCGAAGGGGACGGCTGGATTCGTTTCCCCGCCAGGACCAGGTTGAGTTTCGCTGCATAGTCCTCCTTTACGCGAATTCTCGGGCTGCGTACGACCGTGTAGTTCGTCTTTTCTGGTGCCGCCTGCATTCCCACACGGGCCAGGTGAGCCTCGATTGTATCTAGGCCAGATTGTAGTATATCTCGCTGCTTTTCGAGATCTTCCCCATAAGCCCAGATCGAAACATCATCCGCGTATACGGTGAATTCTAGGCCAGAGATCTTACTGAGTTCGTGTGGTAGCGCCACCATCGCCAGATTAAATAGCGTAGGCGAGAGGACCGAGCCTTGTGGGACACCGACGTGGTTCGCTCTTGGCGCGCTATCGTGCCTGCCGCAGCGTACCGAGAATGTCCTCCCTTCCAGGAAACTCTTGATGAAGTTGAGGGTCCTGCCGGTGATGTTAAGCCGGCTGGCTTCCTTGATAATTGTCGAGTGGGGCACCGAATCGAACGCTTTTTTCACGTCAATGGCCACGATGGTCCGGAATTTAGATTTGTGCACGTTGCGAATGACGCTGGACGATATCAAGGCCAGACTTTCTTGGGTGCCCAGGCAAGGCCTGAACCCGGTCTGAGCTGGATGAAAGGCCCCCGTAGTCTCGAGATGCCAGTCAATTCGCGCCAATACCATCCGCTCCATGACTTTGCACGTGCATGATGTTAGAGAAATTGGCCGATAATTGTTTAGTGATTCCTTGTCCTTGCCGGGTTTCGGTATGGGAATGACCAAAGAGTGTTTCCAGTGCTCGGGCAGCTTGCCGGTGATCCAAATGAGGTTAATCCAGTTTAGCAGTTGGAGCTTGGTGTTTTCGGGGAGGTTCTTGAGCATAGTCATTGTGACTTTGTCTGAGCCGGGAGCTGAGCAGGATTTCCCCTTGTGGAGCGCCCACTCGAGCTCACCCAGAGCGAAAGGCCGGTCCATGCCTTCGTCTGGTGCTAGGACCTCTATGTTGTACAGATTTCCGAGCCCCTGATCATCCTTACATGGCGGCTGAGGAAAGAAAAGATCTCCGGCCATGTCAGCGAGCTGCTCCTCTGTCTTATTCATCTTTAGTGCCAGTATGCTGGTGCCCTTCTTGCTCTTTTTCTTCCCGAGCATGGCTCGACTTACCGCCCAAAGCCGCTTCACCGAAGTTTTCTCGGTTAGCGAGGAGCTGAAGTCTATCCACCTATTGGTGCCGAGTTGCTTAGCGTACTGCTTGGCCGGCCGCAAGTCGGCAAGCCAGAGTTGAAAGGCTCGAAAGGTTGCCGCCATCTATGAGTGACGGCGGCAAGCGGACAGCGGCAAACACAACACTCTGGACGGCTACCACCATCTATGAGTGACGGGAGCAACCAGAGGTTTTGTGTCGACATTTCTTTGCGGGGGACACGATCCTGGGGAAACTAGCTCTGAACAGCTCCACTGTTGTAACTGATAAGAGACCTGGAACTTGGAACTGATAAGAGACCAGCACTGACCGAACATTTTTACTCCACCAAGATACACGGAGTCGCTGTCACCGGAGTGTTTGCTACACATGCTAGAAATTCTCAAATTTCGCATTTCTATTCTGAGTTTGACGACACATTTCTCTCTCAGTTTTATTTTGTCCAAATCATAATAAAAAAATACACTTTTTTGCCGTGGTAGCTAGACGTTGTAGTAGGGTAAAGCGCAGGAACTTCTATTTTCATTATCCAGCATTTTGTAGTGAACAGCACACCATCATCCCTACGCATCGACACCTCCGAGCCAAAAGTGTTCGTCATCACGGCTACGCGTGCCCACATTTCCAAGCTTTGGTAAATGTCCTACTAGAAATATCTACATAGTACGCATACAAATAAACACAACACGTGAAACAGGCTTTGCCGCGCGTTACCAAAACAGCACATGAGACGTTCTGACGAGCCGAGGGATCCAAGAACTGCGCCGACTCTCCTACCCACGACGTCACAAATGATGATGATGATAGCTAGAGAAGCGCCTCTGTAGTTCGCGCACGCCGCCAATAGTTAGTGCCTCCAGGATTTTTCGAGCGAACTTGTTGCTGTTTATTGCAAGTATGTTTAGGCTAGAAAACTCTGGCGTGACACTGACACACGCAACATTGAGCTGGTAGGTGCCCTGCTGCGGTGGGTGCCTTCCCCGAAGCTGCGAGTTTCCTCGTCTGGTCACTAATGCACCTTCCACTCTGCCCAATGTAACATTGACCACATGACAGTGGGATTTGGCATAACACCTCCCTCTCACACATGGTGTACTTGGTCTTGTCAGATACTTTGCAGTTCGTTTTTTTTAAAGCGGTAGCTTTACAAGCCCAAACACTTTCAAGGTCATGAACTTGCCCTCAAGGTCGGGTCCCTATGGTCACGTCCTTAAGGTCATGTCGTCAAGGTCACGTAATGCCTGCGGCTGAAGTGCAAGGTCACGTAAGCGTCGATTGCGTAACCTCCGTTTGCGTAAGCGCCGGTCGTGTAAGCTCGCAAGCGTCGGTAGCCGAGGCTGACGTGACCTGACGTCCTTGAGGTCGTTCTAAAGGTCGTCTCAGAGGTCATTCTTGACGTCGTCCTAGAGGCCGTTCTTGACGTCGTCCTCTAGGACGTTATCCTCGACGTCGTTTTAAACGCTGTCCTCGCTGTCGTCTCAGAGGGTGTATTTGAGGTCGTGCATGAAGTCGACCAGACGCTATCCTTGACGTCGTCCTCGACATGGTCCTTGAGGTCGTCCAGTGGTCGCTCTAGATATTGCTCTTGAGGTCGTTCTCGACGCCGTCGTTGACGTCGTCTTGATGTGTGCACGGCATATTACAACAATTTAATCACCATACTATTCCCTTTCCTAATTGTTTTGACTAACAATGTTACTGTAAAGCTACCGCACTTCATCGCGTTTGGTCGAATGAACGTGCTCATAATTTTCCTTGTTGAACGTCCTGTTTACTTTCCGACATATGGGGGACCGGCGGCCGAGTGGGCTAGCGCACACCAGCTTGGAGCATGTGGAGCGAAAGCTTGCGTTGAATAACCCAGGGATCTTCGGCTCAATCCACATCCCGGCGCGTTTTTATCTGGATCAGCATCGTACCGATGTGCGGTCGTGTATCACTACTGCGTGGTACATGGTGAAAACCCCAGGCTAGCGGTTATACCGCCGTGGCTAAGAGTGCTGATCTACAGCTGAGGGACAAGTCTCACCCGTTGAGGCGGACTAACTTCAGATTGTATAAACAGTTTTTTTCCGGTATATGGAATATGCCTTGTTGGGCGTTAAGCAAATCACCTGAACGCCCTGCCGGTCACCAATCTTTTTAATCGATGGGCGACCCGTGATTATAAAGAGCTACCACAGAAAAGTGTCGAGGCTTCGTTGTTGCTTTGCCATTGCCCTCAGGTGAATGCTTGACGTTCTTGCAGATGTTTCCGCAAATTGATTCCAGGAGTACTTTAAGGCAACGTAGCATCCTGGAGCCTGGATGTTTGCTCCGCGAAACTCGCCCCAACTGATGTTGATATGACTTTTTAAGTGCGATGTGAGCTCTGGAGGTGGCAACTCCTCGTTTAACAATCTTTGAATGTTCAGACCCAAATGGAAGAAATTATTTACAAGACCTTGCCTGATGTCTCCAGCAGAAGTGTCCTAGTGTGAACTCTAAATATAGATCCATAAAATTTAGGCATTTGTTCACGGGGAGTTCATGAATGAAGGTAAGATTCAACCAGCTTTGTTCGAAACATTAATGCATGGCTACTTCTTTGCACCGTTAAATCGTTCATTTACCTCAGTGTTAGACAATATTATAAAATCGCACATATAACCTGAAGATGGCCATAAATCAGCGGTCTTATAAGCAGACTTGCATGCAGATCCGTATGCTGTGAAATACAGATAACTGAGGTATGGAGCTAACCGGGGTCCTATGTAGATACAACGTTTTTGTACATGCTGTTGGTTTTGATGTCTCATTACCATCGCCTTCAGGTACACGCTTAGAGGTTATAAGAAGCTGTCTATGTTCATGCCGACATAGTTTTGACAGGTTAGGGTACCTTGTTCTTCAATGATGTTTAGGAGAATCTTTAGAAGGTTTGTATGCGGGATGGAATAATACATGAAATGTACGTCGATGGAAGACCCAGCGATGTCACATCTTTTCTCTTGGAAAAAGGGATTAGAATTTCCAAGGTATGAACCTTGAATGGGTCTCGTACCTGAACTTTGGACGAATGTTTAGCCAAAAAATTACACCATCTTCCCGAGGGGAACCATGGGGTGATGCGGAGCATCCTGTTGGTTCCGAGGAAAGAGTCAGTTGCGTGCTGACGTCGAGAGATGGCGCCACCGACTGCCCTAGCGTTATCCCCTACGCGAGCCCTCGTCGCGGCTCGCGGCAGAGAAACTTGAAACGCTCACCGCTCGCCGTTTATTTTTTTTTCACACTCGAAGGAGAGGAGACTAGAGGAGGAGAGTTGCGCGTGCGCGCGCGGTGTGAGTACAATCGAACGCACGCGCAGTGCACGCAGCTGGTAGAGAGAGAGAGCAGAGAGAGAGAGTAACGTGCAGCTGTTGGAGAGAGGGAAGGAGGAGAGTTGCGCGTGCGTAGTGTGGGTGCGGACTACGACGCCGCGGGACATAGACCCGAGCAAGAGATGCTCCGCATCTAAAAGGTCAACACATGTGCTTACCAGGTGCTCCTTTTCTAACCTAACGCGCGAAACAGAAACGTTCCTTTTGCATTTTTACCGAGAAAAGACCGATAGTTGGCTTTTCAATCATCAAATTCCAATAAAACTTCAAATGAAATAAATTTTCCAATAAGCCAAATAAAAGTATCAAAGGAAGGCCAACTACCGGCCTTTATGTTCAGCTGGCACCATAAATAGCAATGGACCGACTAGCTCAGCTTCAAGCCGACACACATTAATTCAACTGCCCGAGTTTATTGCAGCACAGACACCCAAAAACATTTCCACATATTATTTTTATTACAGTGTATAAATTGAGCACATGAGCCATTCTCAGCGAAACGACGTCGGTGCTAGGTAAATACCCGTCAGCAGAAGCTCGGTACTTACACTGTTTCGCAAATATTTCGTAACTCTATGTTCAATTTAGGCTTAAAGCTGGACTGCCTGGTAGTAGGGCATGGACATGCGCAAGGCATCCTCAACCGAAAACCGTGGCTGGAAGCCCAGCACTGTCCTGGCGCGAGATCCGTCGAAGAAGGGCGCCCTGTAGACGTAGCGGACGTCAGAGGAGAGGCCACCTGGAACGTGGGGTTGTACAGAGGGCGCAGGAGCGTCAAGACGAGCATAACGAGCACGCTGATGGCCAGGGCGACGCTGTAAGGTACCGCGAAACGCGACACCGAAAGCCCTCTGCTCCTGGCGAAAGGCAGCATGAACTGGATGCCGTCCGTGGGTGTATCGTCCGTGACCGTGAAGGCCTGCCCGGAGACTTCGGCGTCATGGACGAGCCGATGCATGGCGTGTAGATGTGCTGCCGCCGCGTTGCCGACGTACGTTGTCTGCGTGGAACGCGGGTGACAGGGTTACCGGACAAGACTTATTTTAGCCATATCGTCTGTTCATTGAAGCGGGGTTCCTGGTAGATAAAAAACATTATCAGCGACATTTATCTCCAAAGTCCTACAATCCATAAAATCTAGTATTTTAAGGTGCAACAGTTTAAAATTATTTAGAAGACATTTAACCGTCATCTCGGGTGGTGAAGAACATTAATTTTTTTCAATTTCACCACTACACTGAGCGAGAAACTGGATCCATAGGTGATCTGACGTTAATTTTCCATACCTCAGTTTCTAGCCGGCAAGGCTTGGAAACTGAGCATGTTTCGGGTGCGTAACATTGACTTTCCGTCCACATTTAGCGGGGAAACTGAATCTCGTCACGGGGCGTGAAGTTTACGGCTAAGGTTCACTAAATGTAGTAGGGAAAATGAAATCCTGTATAGGTCATGCGCCGTGAAGACACGTGATGTCAATCGACATCACGGGACTTAAAGGAGTCATGAAACGCTTTTCCAACTTTTCCCTGTTTAGCTTTCCTCCTCAACTCATAAATCGCGCATTCCACCAAACAGTTCAAGAAGACGGAAAGGGGAGTCCCCTCTTACTCGGACTCTCGTCTGTCTAATCCGGACACATCCATTCTCCCCCTAGAAGATTAGCCGTCGCTCAAAATCCAGACAAAAGTTGCTTTCCCCACCTCGTTCACCCCGAAGCTGACAGTGCTGTGTATTCTACGTGCTTCTTGGGCAAGCCACACTTTTGCCACGTGATCACGCTCTCTCGCGCATACCCACGCGCAGAGAATGAAGTCAGATGGTGAAAGGGAGGCGGCTGATTGGTCCGGCAAGCGCGTAGCTTCCACCACAATGTCAGCTTAGGGGTGAAGGGATTAAGTGAGCTCTGGTGTCGTGTGACGTTCGTATGGGCCCGGTGACGCGCTGCGGGGCCAGATGACGCGCTGCGGGGTCCGCGGATGTATCACAGAAAAGGCAGCGAGCTTACGAAGGAAAGGAGGTACGAAATAGTCCGCTGGTTTTTTCAGATTTTCGTACCGAAAGTCAGGCTTTTGACTTTCTAGTTTTTTTCTTTTGGCCCACTGAATGATGTGCTGTTAGTAAAATACCAATATAAATTGATATATTGCAGTCCAAAATTCGTTTCATGGGTCCTTTAAACAGCAATTCAGTTTACCCGCTGAATTTAGAAGAGAGTGCACGGACGGACTCACGGACGGACAACATTTTGGGATTGGGGATAGCGTTAAGAAACATTAATGGTTTAATACAATACCTCATGGTATTTTGGCAGGAATCTTCTGTATTATTTTTAAAGCTTTGTTCTAGCCGAAACCCCGGGACGATCTGAAAACCTCTCAATCCCCTAAATTTATCGAAATAAACGCTACAGACGTCTTCACTGCTGTTCTGATTAGCTTAATGCCAACGGATCTTTATTTCTAGAAGAATAAAAACAGTTTTTATATTTGTAAACTTTTTCAAAGGTGCGCGCCATCTACAGTCGGTGAGAGGTTTATGATTCAGTGGAGGCTCCGCCCCCAGGCTTAATGCGTCCGATACAAGTACATCTGCTGTCAAAACGTAGCGCGTCGTCTGCTCCGCGTCATGGCCAATGTAGCGGCATCGGCAAATATCAGTTACAGGCGCGAGCAAAGGTTGCGAAGCTCGCTGCTTTTTGAACAGGACGAGATCGTCGAGAGGCGGCAAAGATGCTTGTGCTACCTCGTGCGAGGCAAGGTGCTGGAAGATTTCCTAGCCGATGTTGTCAAAGGTAAGGCAGGACACCCTGATATGTGAAAATGGTAGGGCTACGCAACTGCTGCTTACCTAATTTGCCGTCCGACTGATCACAAGGACCAGACTCGGTGAAGGCGCGAGTCTGGTTGCTTGCAACCGCCCCGTTGCCATAGCAATCCGTAAAAAGATGAACGTCGCATGCCGTTGCTGTCGCGCTCGGTGAAACACACGCAAGTGCGTGAACCAGCCTTTATGCTATCGCCCAAGCGGAGAATTCTCACATCGTAACAGAGAAAATACCGCGCACAAAAGCGGACGGCGGCCCAGCTCTGCGAACTAAACCCGCGTCACTTCGAGAAGCCGGCGTCCTTCGGCGAGACCGACGTTGGAAACAGCGCGCGACATGCAAGCACCGTCTGTGACGTCAAGGAAGCAAATGGCTGGCGGAGTGATATGGACACCAACATAGGCGTAGACTATGGGGGGGGCAACGGGGCTCGTGCCCCCCTGGTGAGATCCAGGGGGCAGAGCCCCCTCCGGACCCGGGCCTTGATCTTTTTTTTTTTTTTGCTTGTGTTTGTTGTTAGTTTGTCTTTGATAATTTGTATTTTGTCTTAAATGTATAATACTTCACCCATGTTTGTGCACCACACAATAGAACGCTAAGTTGTTTGTGGGCACTGGAAAATAAACCATTATTATTATTATTATTATTATTATTATTTCCGAGACGCTGTTTACGTGCCATGTAACGAGCTTCTAGTAGTAGGATGTAAACAAAATAACGCCCACGTTGCCTTTATTGACAAAATACGTGGGAAATGGAATCCCAGCGTGCTTGCGTTAGCTTCAATCTCCAGTTCTGGCGAAAACATAACGCGCAGCAGCAACCCACCCCCCCCCGGGAAAATGGAAAGCCTACGCCGCTGGACACCAACCCTACTCATAGCTTTCCACTAATCGACTTCTGCGCGCGGAAATCTTTGTCTTCTGGGTTGCGGGAGGCGTCCTGAGCGTGCGCAATCGGTGGCTCTTTCCACGAAATATGAGACGCCGAGCATGCATCTACAGACCAGGGACTCGGCATTCTTCGGCTGGGTGATAAGCGCTTGAAAGATCGACAGCGGAGACTACGCCAATGATTCCAGTTGGCCATTGTTTTCCACTCACTCCGAGCATGCATTGGACACGAGGGCTGCGCCAGCGTTCGTTGAGGATTCGGTTCCAATCACACGCTACGGCGCCCAAGAAATGGCACCCGCCAGTGTTGCTTGATGGGGTTATGATAAGGTTTCGAAACTCCAGAGCTGAAATTTCAAGGGTGGATGTCCACCACCTCGCTGCACCTCTGCGTACAAATTAGACCGCTCATGCTGTTTAGTGGGTAGGCGTTAGCTTAACACACATTCGTGATTCGGAGAATTGGCGGTATATGCGAGCAGCGAAAGAAATTCATGTTTCCTTACCTGCAAGCGTGGAGAGCCAATCCTCAGAAAGGTCCCCCTGGTCAATTTGGACACGCGAAGGAATTGGGTGAAGTTTATCTTCTCCTGCTCGCCGTATAGAGGCAGCTGTCGAAGAACCACAGTGCGGAGCTGAGTATGCCCTGCTCCCGGCAGAGGAAATGGAAAAGTCAGGGGTAAATTGTGAGGCACGCCAAGGGGTTTCTGGAGACTTCTCAATTGAAATAAACATATTTGTCAGCAATGACCAGCATCTGCAATATATGTCTCGCTTGATCATGTCGACGCCTGTATCGCCGACGCCAATTATTTTCGTCCATAAAAAGGGATGGTTGCTCTGAAGTCAAGATGAGAAGGTCGGGTTCCTGCGAATTTATGCGACGAAACAGTTTGAGTCAAGCGAGTAAATACCCTTTGCACATTTAAAGGCAACTTAAGCTGATGTTCGCAGGCTGTGAAGTCACTTTGCATGCAGAGAGTGTGCTCATACTACGTGGTAGTTTTTCGAATGGAAATAGACTTTACCACTCTTCGGGCTTTTCTTCTTTTTAAGTAAAAAAAATTGACAAAGTTTTTATTTATTTATTTATTTTAACATCCTCAGTGTCCAGAGGGCATTAGTCAGGGGAGCGGGCAAAACAGAAACATAAACAACAACACACAAAAAAGAACGAAGGCGAAAATGCACCACTGCAGGAAAGTATAAAAAGAAAAATAGTTGAGCCTAATATCATAATATGCTTAAGCAAAAATTGATCAATTAATGCTACTCTAAAAAAGAAGAGAAGTTATATTGCCACCTGCATGATCGGAAGATACGCTTCTTCATTCATCTTGAAGATTCGCGTACACTCTTATCCTCGAGCGTAAAAGATTAAAAGGCCAGAACGACCTTGTCTAGTCAGCCTGCCTAAGCTCTCTTCCTCGAACATTCTATACTTCGTTTCACCTTCCGTCCAGACGCAGCGGATGCTACGAGGAAACGGGACCAATCAAGCAGCTTCAAAGTGCAAATCACTAGGCTTGTTCTGTTTATGATTGGTTCAGCGATGAAAAACACAGACAGAACCATTACGAACACCATGATGGTGCCCTTTGACGCCGTGTGATTCGTCATATAATCTCGTAGCATCGGCTGCGTCTGGACGGAAGGTGAAACGAGGTATAGGTCGAATATTCGAGATCACGATCATAGTAGATAAAGAGCCGAGCGCCGTATTGCCGATTCATTCCCTGACTCCCTCTTGCGACAGCCAGCTGTTACGCCGACGTACCATCGCCTGCCGCTGCAGCAGTCGACGCTCGCTGCTGCTTTCTCGACGTGTGTTCTCCTCTTTTTTGTATCTGGCACAAGTTCGCCCCCATTAAATCTTTAGTTCTCTCCGTTTTCGTCTGCCTCCTTATCTGTCGTGCCATATTGACAAAAGATACGGGGAGGTGGTTCCAATCAGAGGACGTTCTATAGAATAAAAGAGTCAATGCACGCTGAGGTCTTTAGTGAAGTGTGCGTATACATTAAAGTGATGATAGACGCGGTGCGAAATAAAAGATAGGTTGGAAAATAGTGAGGCGTTAGAACGTTACATTGTGTAAAATAGACAGTCGTAATATATTTCGGCGTACTGAAAGAAGAGGCAGTGATAGAGTGGTTTTCATTGATGAGACACTAGCCGTGCGATGAAAGTTACAGAATATGAAACGTACTGCACAATTTTGCATGGCTTCGATGTCATTCACGGGCGTTGTTTGACCAGAATCGCAGGGCTGGCTTGGTAGAAACAGCGTCTCAGCTAAGAGTGGCTGAAAAAAGCACTACCAAAGTCAGCGCCCGAGCTGAGTGGGACTCAGAACCGCGTCTCAAGACGCTCAAGCGCCCCAGACTTTGCGGTGCTTTCTTTCACCAGTCTTAGCTGAGAAGCTGTCCCAGCAAGCCCACTGATTGCTACGACATACTCAAGTTTTGAGTGAACAAGTGATAGGTACAAAATTAGTTTTAAGGACATGGAGGCGGAAGAGAAATTTATTTTTAGATATCCAAGCAAACAATTAGTATTGGTGATGATGTGATCAGTATAAGCCATGCCATGTTACAAGTAATATGTACACCAAGATATTCAGTAAGACACAAACTGCAGAGGAGTGTTAAACATTGAGTACGATGTCGTGCACGTGTATTCACGAGACACCCTCATAGCTTTGCATTTGTTAGTACTAAAAGAAACAGTGACACCCCCCCCCCCCCCCACACACACACACACATGCACACACACAAATTTATTTTTAATTTTTTTCCAGGCGACTCAATATGGTGTCAGAAGGCTACCTCATGAATATTTTGCTACAAAGTCACGTACAGTGGGCACGGAATGAAACCCGAACGCCGGAACGCGTGGCCACCGAGACAGGCTGCTCCACCTAGCGGACCCTTGAGAACCAATGAAAATGCGCCCGGGGTTCGAGGGTGCGGGTCCTACTAAGATGTGCTCGACCCTCGCGCGGCGCGCCTGGGACTTCCGCGCTTCGCCGGTGGCGCGCTGTAAGCGCCGTCACTCAGGGTGTTTTCGTGTCGCCGCACTCAAGGTGTTTTCGTGTCCGTCCGGTCGTGTCGCCGCACTCAGGGTGTTTTCGTGTCCGCCCGGTCGACACCTGCGGCTTGCGCGCGGCGCGAGAAGGTCGATGCTAGGAGCAGCAGCAAGCTGCTTGCGCGCGCGCCAGTGGAGAACGCTTATGGAGTCTTCTCCTCCTGGCGTGCGCAGTTTTTATTGTTTGTTATACGTAGCGTAAATTTATAATCAGCAGTACTTATAGCAAAACACCACGACATACGAGACAGAACCATAGAGTAATATAGTAAACGTAAAGAGAGGACACTGAAGCCGATTCGCGGCCCAGATAGTGCGTTTAATGCCCTCCGCTACGTGGCGCTTTTCTGTAATTTGGTTAATATTAATTGGAGCTCTTTCTCCGAGAAGTATTTATTTTTTAAATTGTTATGCTTTAGAATTATTTAAAGGAATTAAAACGACTAAATAGTTTTAATCAAATACGTCACAAAAACCACGTGATGAATGGCGCCTGCCATGGCCTGCCTGCTTGCCTGCACGCCGTCGCCTCTGCATCATTCTGCATGGCCTCTGCCCGTCCGTGCCGTGCGTGCCGTCCGTCTGTGCTTTCTGCTGCATCATATTCGGTCGACTTTGCATCAATCAAGGTGACGCATGACCGCCCGCGTCCTCGCATGCTCGGCGGGAATTTGTGGAGCCGATCGGTTTGAGTTCGTGCTGTTGTTTCCGCCGGGCTGTCGGGCTGCACGTGATTGTGTGGGCATCTTGATTTTCGATGAGATAGTTTTAAAAAAGAACTTAACTCACGCAACATTGTCCTTGGATGTACAGATGACGGTGTTGAACGTATTTCTAACATTACAGATAGAGCCTTGGTTGTTGTGCTTTCTGAAATTTTCAGGAGGTGGGGTGGGCTTAACCCCTTGCATACACTGTTGGGCAGGCACGTAGCCAGGATTTTGTTTCGGGGGGGGGGGGGGGGCGCTTATGACAAAATGCTGTATGAGGGGGAGGGGGAGAGGAGGCCTCAGCAAAATGGAAGATTTCAAGGGGAGGGGGGCGAGCCCCATGCCACCCCCCCCCCCTGGCTACGTGCCTGCTGTTTTGCACACTCCAACAACGTCTTCTGTTAAACGCAGTCTCCTCAGTTCTCTCATTCGGGAGCTAAAGACTGTTGGCTTCACAGCAAAGGCTGTGGTGTGTGATTGGGGGCTTCAAACGTAAGCTTGGCCAACCAACGGTGTGTGTGTTGATAGGCCATTTTTTGAAGTTGACAACGAATATGTTTACTCTATCTTTCATGTTCCGCACCTCCCCAAAACAACCAAGAGCAATCTCCAAGCACAGAAACTTTGCATTGGAAATGAGGTCATTGAGTCGTCCCATATTGTTGAACTTTATCGTTCTACCCGTGAGATGAGCTTGCAGTTGGCTCCAAAACTTACTGAGAGACGTTTTTCAAAAACCTTTCAGTAACATGGACTTAAATCGTGCCGCACAGGTACTGAGTGCCTCACTCTTTCTTGCAATCATATTTCTTGTTTATGCCAAGGAGCTTCCTGAGGCAGCCATGGCTACAGCCTATTTCTGTGATAGGATGTACATACTTTTTGATTGTCTGAATAGCTCACAATTCAAGAAGACAGGGCAGAAGTTTCGTCATGCCATTCTAAAGGGAGAATCTGAAATACTCGATTACCTACACCAGCAACTCGGATGGATTTCAGCATGGCAGTTCCAAAGTAGGAGACAGCCACAAGCCATCATAGGGTGGCAAGCTACTATAAAATGTATCCTCATGCTCTGAAATGAGCTTTCAAACAGCCATGACTTTAGGTTCTTACTTACACGATGCCTGCAGCAAGACCCACTTGAAAAACCTTTTGGAGCTATATACGACAAATGCTGGGCTGCAACACAAACCCGAAACTGCATCAGTTCACCGGACTAAAACAGACAGTGATAAAGAAACTGTTCAAACGGTCGAACAATGGAAACGTAGAGGATGACAAGGCTGACCTCTTCAAGGAGCTGCCAATACCTTCGCACTATGGAAGTTCAATTTCAGACAATGTGGGATGTCTTCCAATCGATAACGTCCCGCCACTAGAGGATATTTCTGAGCTGGCATCAGACATCAAGTCTAATGTAATTGGTGACTCGTCCACTTACTACGTGTGGGGCTATTCGATCAAGCTTGTGCTTGAACAGACTATTCACAGCTGTGGCTGTTCTCAGCTGCTATGGGGTGAATCTGATAACTTGGCCAGGCCTCACCAGTACTTTCTTGTGCTTGAAGCATGCCACGTACAAGGAAAACTCTTCGGGAACTTAGTAGTACGATCACAGGCTGCCTTTAATTTCATTCAGCAACTAGAAAATCACTTTCTTCCAATAATAGAGAGTGTGGCACATGTTCGAGGAGTCTATACCGCCGTGTATCGCACACTTCTAAGTCTGGGTGGTTTTAGCCTTTGCTCAAAGGAGTGCCACAAACGGCTTTTAAAAATGTTTTGCAGAATACGGGCTTGAATTGGCATGTTCGATTACTTAACCGGAATTCGGACAAAGTTCGGTTGCACTCTTCAGTGGCTGGTAAGCAACTGTTAATATTGTATTAACTGAGGCGGTTGCCAAACCAAAAATATAAAGCGCTTATTAATTGATCGGTGCTGCTTGCACTCCAAACATGTGTTTCCCTTTACCCAGTCAATGTGTATCACGGCTGACGAACAAAAATACTTATTCACTTTCTACAAAATTTCTATAGAAAATAATGTATAGAGGGTAAAAATATTCTAAAGAAAATGTATCCAGTTGTATCCACTGTCCATAGTTTTTTAGCCTCTATTTCTGAAGCTATTCTTCTTTCCTGAACAATTTCGGGGAATGTTTAGGGATGTTGAATCTTGTCAGATTCCGAATAGAGCTCTCCTTGTTTGGTAATAGCTTGCCCGCAGTGAGTTTGAGGCTATGCAAATTGGCGATTTTTATATTAGCCGGAAATTGGGAATTTGCTCTATCCGGTGTGTACTTCGCACTCTTATTATACTCTTATGACTGGTAATGATCACGATGTGTTATATATTTCTGTACTTACTTCCCGTGCCCGAGTCGGCGTGAAAGTAAATGAATCATTCAGCATGTTCTTTGTGGAAAATTTTTGTTAACTTGGTTCTGCTAACAATCTATTACAAAGTGTACGATATGCCGAACTCCTTCATTATAATTTATTTTTGTGAGTATCAATTTCGTATAAAACATCCAGAGCTTTTGAGGTAAATCATGTATACATGGATGTGGTCCAATAAAATGTTTTCGAACCACTTACTGTTGTTGACCCCAGAATGCTCCACCAGCCAGGAGTCTGTGGCGATTGTGTAACTTCGATGTTTTACAATAGGAAAAGAACAAGAAATACACCTCTGTTTTCTAAAGTAAATTGAAATATTCTGTGACACATTTTGCACGGATTCTACCGTAAAATTTAAAATAAAAGTGCGTAAATATTAGAAGAAAAAAAAACACAAAACAAACAGCGGCTTCGGGAGTCGAGGAGCGAGGCGGGAAGGAAAGAGAGAGAGAGGGAAGGGTACCGGAGAACTGGAGCAAAAACGCCCAAACCAAAACCGAAACTAATTTGACCGGAACCGGAACCAGATTATGCTTAATGCCGCCCGCTAGGAGCGCTACCGGTCACTAGTCTATCTGGGCCGCTGGGGCCTATGGCAGTGTCCGCTCTTTACCTTGTGTATATTACTCTATGACAGAACCACGAGGCACACACGGTTTCTGAGAAACAGTGAGACGTCACAGACGCGAAATAAAATTCGTTTATTGGCACAACCGTACTCCTTATGAAAAAAAAAAATGCTGCAACAGACCGCGACGCGGATGCCCCGGCGCCGCAGCAGCAGCTCCAGCAACAGCCTGGGCCGGCTAAATAAATGACCCTGTCCGAACAGGACGTATCGCAAAGAGCTATAGTCATTTTAAGCGGCCGCCCATTATCCACGATAAACAGGATCGTGCAGGCGTTCCATTAAGAGAAGCGGACCTCCTAGTACTTCGTGAAGTCGCCTCCAGCAGCTAGGACGGAAGCCATTCGACGAGGCATACTTTCAAAGAGGCTGGTTACCAGGTCCGAAGCGCGCAGCCGCTCCCACTCAGCTTCGACCGCAGCCCACAAGTCGTCCGCCGAACGCCGATGGAGAGGCCGGTGGGAAAGGCTCTTCTTCATGGCCCCCCAGACATTTTCAATGATGTTCATGTCTGGTCCTTGGGGAGGCCACTCAAGAACCATTACCCCCGGTCTTCCAACAGCTCTGTCACAGACCGTGCCATGTGGATTGGGCTGCGGTCTTGCTGGAGGTAGAAGCAGCCGTCGCTGAACGGGCCGTCCATAACGTACGGCAGAAGAACCGTCTCGACGACGTCCATGTAAGTGGCGGCGTTGAAGCGGCCATCAAGGCGCACCAGGGGACCCAGTCCGTCCTTGGAGAGCGCGCCCCACACGCTCACGGTGCAGCGGCCGCTGCTGGCGACGCGCTGGAAATTGGCCGGGTCGAACCTGAAAAATTTGTAAATTATTTCGTCAGCGCTTGTCTAAGTTGAATGTTCTATATGGCACAAGTTACATGAAGTAGCGCGCCCAGCGCAAATACTTTCGGGAAAACTGGTGCTCAGTAGTAATTGTGTTTGTCAAATATATCTAAAATAAAAGCACGTGCTGGATTCTCCGCTTTTAGGACAGAGTAAACTGAAAAATCAATCGCCTAGCATTCTCAACGAAATTGTGCAACTCTTCGATGATTAGCCAAACACTTACCTGGTCCGGTCGGCTCGCCAGATCCGCTGACGCTTGTCCCAGCGCGTCGTGAAGGCAGATTCGTCGGTGAACACTACGTTCTGCCAGTCTGCCACTGTCCACGATGAATGTTCTTGAGCGAACAGCAGCCGCTTGTGCCTGTTGTCAGCCGAAAGCATCGGCTTTCTAGCAGGCACGCGGCTGCGCAGGCCAGCTTCGTGCAGCCGCTCACGTATCGTCGTAACGCTGACTCTGAGGCCCAGTTCATTGCGTATTTCTTTAGCCGTCAGTGTTGGGTTGTCCACTGCAGCAGCCACGATCATTCGGTCTTCATCGCCCGTCGTCACCTTCGGTCTTGAGCCACGCGGAAGGTTTTCGATACGCTGTTCGTAACGGAACGCTTGCAAAATCCTATTGACAGTCGACACTGGGCGGCCGCTTAACCTGGCTATAGCTCTTTGCGATAGGCCCTGCTCAGACAGGGTGATGAATTTATTCCGCTCCGGAATTGATACGCCTGGCATATCGGTGGTTACCAAAAGAGCTTCAGCGAGCAATTCCTCGCTTTTTATAAGAATCGACTGATAACCTCGCACGAAAACATGCGCATCGCTTATCAAAACCGAGGCATCCGCGTCGCGGTTTGTTGCAGCATTTTTAATTTTTTTTTAAAGAGTATGGTTGTGCCGATAAAGGAATTTTATTTCACGTCTATGACGTTTCACTATTTCTCAGAAACCGCGTGTGCCACGTTTTTCACCGGAGCCTCCGCGTAATTCCGGTGACACGTCATTGAGCACTACGGGTCTTCTGTGCACGAAATGTTTCAACTTTCATTTCGCCCTTGCAGTACACAAAGCAATAATTAATGATAGCACTGAACAGATATGGCTGGGCATCTGATACATAAAAGCGAAAATTAATGGGAGCGCTGGACAGGTCGGACCAGAATCTGCACAGAGTGGCGTATTCGTCAAGCCTCAAGTTGCTACAATTAACGAAAATGTTTGCTGAGTGCGCGAGTTGCTAGACCTGCATTATGGCATTCTCAGCGACGCATACGAGCCTGAAGAACAAGGGAGGTTAATGGACGAGCGTTGGGAGTGGACGTATGGATGTGTTCCTGTATTATATATTAAATATTTGTAGTAGCAACCTTCAGTTGGGAGTCAGGACTCGTCATGTGTCCCAACTTGTTCTTTTGTTTCGTATGTCGCGCTGTTTTGCTATAAGTACTGCTAATTATAAAATTACGATACGTATAACAAACAATAAAACTGCGCACGCCAGGAGGACAAGACACCATGGGCGTGCTCCGCTGGCGCGCGCAAGCAGCTTGCTGCTGCTCCTAGCATCGACCCTCTCGCGCCGCGCGCAAGCCGCAGGTGTCGACCGGGCGACAGTGCGGCGACACGAAAACACCCTGAGTGACGGCGCTTACACCGCGCCACCGGCGAAACGCGGAAGTCCCAGACGCGCCGCGCGAGGGTCGAGCACATCTTAGTAGGACCCGCACCCTCGCACCCCGGGCGCATTTTCATTAGTTCTCAGGGGCCCACCAGGTGGAGTGCAGCTGTACCTTCCACCGTGGTAAAGCGAAACTAGCGACACGGCGCTTTGCGGCAAAATGGCGAAAGGAGGTCTGGGGCTAGACAAATTCGCACAACACTCTCATGAGATGGCGCCACCTTAGTCAACACCCTCGCGTACCCTCCTCCTCCTCCTCTCTCCCGCTATCTTCTCCCCGATTCTTTTTTTTTTTTCTGCACGCGCGGCCGACGTTTGATTTTTTCGGTTTTCGGTACTGCGCGCAACAGCGCGGCGGCACCGAAAACCGAAAACGCCTCGGCGCAGACTACGCTGCGCCGGGGCGATCGAGTGTTGTCTGCACATGCAATCTTTGAACACATGAACATTAAGAACGATCTCACCGAGGCAAAGAAAGAAATCCAGGTGATGGACTTAAATGCATTTTTATTTGATACTCCTGGGTTAGGCCACACTCTCAAAATAAACTCTTTACATAATGTTATCTACATAAATGTATGCAACAGCCCTAGGTGAGCGAGCATTAAACGAAGGAAGTGGTGAAAAACGGAAAGATGGGAACGGTAAGTAACACAGAATGTAGAACTATTATTCCACAAGTTTTCCACTCAGATCTGCTCATTTCTTTAATTATAGGAAACGTTCCACAATAAAAAAACAAGTGATGAACACGCAAAAAAAAAAATTGGTCTAGAAGGACATAATATGCATATATACATATCAATATATGTCCAAACTTCTGGTAACTATACGAACATGAGCACGCGCTATGAAAAACAGCATAAGTCAATAAATGAAACTCGCAACGTGCATTATCTCTACTCAGTGTTCAGAATAGCAGGAATGCGGTAACAATTCAAAATACTGATTGCGCAATTAGCGAAGTTTATAGAAACAGCTCATACCTAGAGAGCTATTCAAAAGTCTATAATCTCTATATGATCACTATTCTAGGAACATATACGCATTAAGACAATGCGCGTAAGTAACTATTTACAAGGGTTTACAAGCTATTTACGATGATTTCACGAATTGAAACACGACGTCGAGTCTCCAGACCGCAAGTCAGATTATGATGTGCATCGACTTTATTATGGCTTGTGCAGACCTCCTGGATATTGAACCTCTCAAATAGGGTATCCTATATCTTTTATATATTAATGCCTGTCAGTTGGCTCGGCCTCAACAATAAAATTTGACGAGGGCTACTACGGCTTGATCAAGTCAGCACTGACGAAAGTTTCTTATGTTCTATCGCAAAGCAAAGCTGAGTGGTTCATATAAATGTTTAGACAGCACGATGTCAATCTGCCTCGAATCTGACATGACTCGAGGTCGTGTCAGATTCGAAAAATCAAGAAAAAAAAGTTCGTAAAGTTTGTGATGCCTTCAAGAGGTTCTTGCGCAATCGGTTTTTGGATTTTTTTAGGTTATCTAATGTACGTTTCGTCCGGGGTGAGTACTCTTTCCTCGGCCTGCCACCTTGTCTCTTTGGGGTTGCCATCGTGCCAGCCGTGGCCCTCGATGAGGCTGCAGCTCCCATTGGTGTCTCTAGAGTGACATCTGTTCGAGAGAGGAAATGACTCAGAAATTGAACTCGCATTAAGCTTCAACTCAAGCTGAACATGGTGCTACCAATTTCAAGAGTTGCCTACTAGAGGCAGTAAACGGACGCTGAGCGTTCCATATTGCTTTCATGTCTAGAAAAAACCGTCCAGTACAAGCTCAGTTTCTCACCAAGGTGGGGCTCCACTTGCGCCTCCTCCTGCAAAGTGGCGGCAGTTGGCGGTGGTGAGGACGGGCGAGCTGAAAAAAATGGGACGAATGCATCTTGTGAGTTCACTAAACGGAATATGGTGCTACTAATATCAAGAGTTGGCTAATAGAGCCAGTAAACGGACGCTGCGCGTTCCATATTGCTTTCATGTCTAGAAAAAAGCATCACGTACAAGCTCAGTTCCTCACCAAGGTGGGGCTCCACCTGCGCCTCCCCCTGCAAAGAAGCGGCAGTTGGCGATGGTGAGGACGGGCGAACTGAAAAAGTCAATGAATTTATACTAAATTGATGCCAACAGATATGAGCAGATTAGTATAAAAAGAAGGCCGTTCCTAGCTTGAGAATTATAGTGCAGAAACTAATATGAAATATTATTTACCAGAACTGGGGCTGGCAGGTGAGTCGCAGCTCCCCATAAGAATTCTGAATAATATAACCATAACAGATCAGCTTCTCCAAACCAAATATGAAATAACCTAATATTGTACTGAGACAAGCTCACCTGGAGGAACAAGCTCTTGCAGTCTCGGGTCGGTTACTTGAACCAAAGGACATGCATTCGGCCGCAAACGTATCCTCCTGTGGCTCGCAAATGCTGTATTCCTGAAGTGCGCGCTGCACAGCCGGCGCTCGTGCAGCTTGCTCATGGCCAAAGCTTCGAACTCCGGTCGGTTCGCGTACGTGATCCATTTGACTGCTCTGTCGGGATGATTGCAAAGTATATATTTTTATGCTTGCATTTCCGACTCCAAAATTACAAAAACTTAGAGGCTTACCTGTCGTCTGTCGAAAACCGGAACTGTCTGTATTCCGAGTTCTCCGTTGGATTATTGCACCATCTCGCAGAGCAGTACCTTCCGTAAGAGTGAGGCACTGCCATAGCGACAAACTCGGTGTTCAAAAGAAAAACAAACTTTCCCGCTAACACGCACTCAAACTTTACCGAGCGAAACGCGCCGCGCGCACTGCGAGAGCGAGGCGCGCGATCGTTTAAAGAGCTACAGAAAAAAGTAACAATCATGAATGGCCGAACACTTTTCACGTGTTTGTTTTCATGCACGGTTTTCCGTGAGGGCGTCGCCATCTTGAAATGCGGAACTTCCGGTACGCGTGGAAATGTCGCTTTGTTCTCGCCACGGCGGTGGAAAGTGTTTACATTTTAATCATAATTCCTTTTTTTGCTTCCCCTATATTTTTTTACGTGTTATACGTTGTAATCTCTTGCTTTTTTTGGCCCACACACCGGATATGGGGACAGCGAGGCTAGGTACGAGGGTGCACAAAGAATAGGTCATTACTAGTATGGTAACCAATAGCACACATCCAACTTGAGCGCTCGAAAATGTAGCGGCAAATACCCGCATAGAAGTCTGGGGCCTGTTGAATAGAGAGAGAACAGTAGTTCTCTTGTATGGATGGACGTACGACAAAGAAGCCTACGTAGTGGCGCCGCACTTTGGCCATCACAGAAACTCCGGGAGCTGCATTCGCCTGGGATGACCTTGTAGGGTCCGAAGTAGCGTTTTAACAGTTTTTCGCTGAGTCCGCGGCGGCGAATGGGTGTCCACACCCACATCCTGTCTCCGGGCTGGAACTCTACGTCGCGGCGACGAAGGTTGTACCGACCAGCGTCGACACGTTGCTGGTACTTTATGCGAAGGCGAGCTGGTTGGCGCACCTCTTCTGCTCGTTGGGTGACCAGCTGGGCGTCGTCGGTGCCGTCGTCCGTCGGGTCGTGGGGCAGCATGGCGTCGATCGTCATTGGCAACACCACCTCCCGGTATTGCCGCACTCAGTTTTCCCGGCGGGACACTGGAGCCAGGCTCTCTCGATGGGATCCGCGTAGAGGCGATGCTGGGCGGTGGGGTGACGGCGATCGGAAACTGCGACGGGTAGGCGGTCCCGGGGATGGCGACCGGCGGAGGTATTCGTTGATGTCCCGAGGTCGCTTGCCGTAGCGTGGTCGCGGGTCGTCGGGGTGGAAGCCGCGCAGCCCCAGCTGCCGGTACGGGCAACGGCGGTAGACATGGTCGGCTTCCCGCAATGGAAACAAAGCGGGCGTCGGTCAGCCGTTCGCCAAATGTCGGTCTTTCTGGGCGCGGGCGGTTCTTGCCGGACGTACTGACGTCGATCGTCGAGACGTGGGAGGTACGCCTGTGCTGGTGCGTCCCTTCGTCGTGGCGCAGGAGGTTGACTGGCAGCAGGTGGCGGTCGTCGGGCCATGGCGGCGTAGCTCACCGTCGGTTGTTCCGGTGGTGGCAGGTCAACAGGAGACTCCGGCTGGACGGCTCGCTGCACCTCCTCGCGTACGATCTCGGCGACTGACAGCGACGCCGGACGCTCAGCAGCGGGGAGCAGTTTTCGGAGCTCCTCTCGGACGACGTCTCGGATGATGTCGCGGAGCTCGTCGGCACCAGTGCTGAACTCTGAGCGGAGGCCAAAGTGGAGACGTTGCTGAGCCGATGGTAGTGACTCGCTCGGGCCATTAACGCCCGCTCGATGTTTGTCGCTTCGGCAACAAATTCTTCGACGGTCGTCGGGGGTTGCGAATAAGTCCGCCGAAGATTTCGCTTTTCACGCCCCTCAT
>JAZHYW010016479.1:0-68217 GCA_037355805.1 Ixodes ricinus
GAAGGCATTTTAGACGACCCACAAAAATCCGGCACTCGACCTATCGCGCTGCAATGGACCTTTTCACATACCGACGGCACCAGGCGGTGGCTGCACGAACTAAAAATCGAGGAAGGGACCTACCTGCGCTACCAATCGATAATGGGAGCTACGCTACCAGTTTCTTCGTTCTCTGAGCAGCGGGGCGTGCCCAACGCGCCGTCCAAGTGGGGCATCCGTGGCGTCCACTTAAACGTCGTGTTATTCTTTCCGTCCGCTTTCTTTTTTGCGTAACACAATTATATGTATGCTGCAATTACGTTTTCTACTCGCTGATCTACAGCCTCCTTCCGAATTTCCTCGATTTTTGGTGCCAACTTCCGCCGCTTGGCATCGGGCGCTCGCGCGTGCGCAGAACGCTTCGAAAAGGTCCATTAATACAGAGGTGCAAGCGTTTGGTGGAAGTTTATAGCGAACAAAATGAATAAATGATCCTAGCTTATTTAAAAGTACAAACACACAAAAAACCGTTCTGAGTAAATAACGGCTCCACTTCACAGAAAATGCACGCGTAGCGAGAAGTGCTGCCGACAGATAGCAGACGCCGCGTCGAGGGAGCGCCGGCCGAACGGGTTCGTTTGCGAGTCGTCGGTATCAACAAATCGCTGGCTCCCTCTACGTGGTGTCTGCCATCTGACGGCAACATTTCTCTCAACTCGTGTAGCGTCTGCGAAGCAGTGGCGTAGATTGCCCAGAAACGTTTTTTTCTTTGTGTTTGTTTTTGAACGAGGTAAGTTTATTTCATTTTTTTCTCTGTAAATTTCCACCACCTCCATGCATCTCTCTAGTAAAGTAGCAGAACGACACGCTTAGAAATTAATATTTTACGGGCCATCTAAAATTCCACAAAAGTTTTAGTTTACATGCTGTAGGTTCGTACTTGCCGGTCAAACCAGCGCGTGATAGCTTTTAGGTCGCCGAGAGATAGTCACTGTCCTAAAGCGACAATATTTCGAGAAGTTGCTCGAGTGACCTATTCTTCTACACGGTGGTACGACTGCCATTGATAGCATAGCACCTCGAGGCGCCGCTGATCCAATCAGTAGAGCCTCTGATCGACAAGTTGTTCTTCATACTAGACAGCCTAGACTGTAAGAGAGGAGCCACGAAGGACCATGGAGAGCGTTTGTACGTTAATGGCGATCGCCTCCTGCAGCTGGATTAGTCGCAAGTGCACAGTGCTGCATCGTGGCGTTGCAGGAAAACATGGTTGAAGTGGCGTAGACGCTTGAAACAGCAATCCACATTCTTGTCCCCTCCCTGCAGCTCGTATTCCAAACGCCACTCATAAACTACAGGACCACAATCCAGCAGTGGTTCAAACTGAAATCCAGCCACTCTAGTTCATTAGTTTGGCGCTGCGTTAGGCGGAAAATACAACATTCATGTCCACGCTAGTTTCCGTAGGTTTAGTTTAATTTTTGAGAAAGCCTTCATTGACGCCAATTATTAAGTAATATTACAGTTTAATAGCGTTGATAATGACTTGAGAAAAGGTATGTAGATATTATGGCAAGCAATACCCCTGCTTCAAAAATCGTCCAAAATAGAAGTACACAACACTTATTCGGCATGTGTTTGAATATGCTAGCGCTGCTTGGTTCCCCTTCACAAAAAATAAGATACAAAAATTTGACAAAGTGCAGAAGCTCACTGTAAGGTTCTTTACCAATACGCTCGGCACCCGTGATTTACGGTCTGAGTTGTGTAGAGTGCTCGGCGTGCAGCCATTAGAAAAAAGAGCTAAGCTTTCGATATTGAAACTAATTTACCAAATCGCCAATAACTTGATTGAAATAGAAAACTCCATCTACCTTATTCCCCAAGATGGAAGAGCAGCCAGTTCAAACCATGGGAAATTATTCAAGGAGTTTCCATCCTAAAAATAACTGCTTTAAATTTTCTTTTTTTCCGCTAGCAGTCTCGGAAAGGTGCAGTTTGCCCGAACACGTTGTCAACGCTAGCCCGCTAAAACAGTTCATGAATAATGTGGAAGCGCTCTTGATGTGAAAATACCATGTATCGTGCACTCAAGCAAAGTATAGAAAAAAAAATCTTTAATGGAAGATATTTTTGTCGCGTTCGATTACGCCGTTTATGAGGTCAGTTCATAGACTCGTGAAAGCGCACCACCTAGTACCACCGAAGCAAATCTTAAGCCTTTAAATTCACTTTACATGCAGGAAGGAATCCTCGGAGAGAGGCTTCGTGTTAAACCTCTGCCGGCGATGGCCCGGAATAGCGATGGCCTCAGACCGCATATGTTGTACGAAGTCGACGCACACGAAAACGGCCAGCCACATGATTACGGTAAGTTTAGTGGCGCGTACATTGCATAGGTATAAACAAGGTGAATGGATGAATGGAGGCACACGGCTGAACCGCTCAAGTCGGTCATCGACTAGACTCCACCTACCTAGGAATTTATTTTAGTCATTATATATTCCACGATTTAAAAGAAACAGCAAGGCAGGCTGCTGACGGTGGCATTTAGCGAAGGTGTGCATACTGCTACCACAAGTCGGGTGTGCTTTTTCTACAAATAACAAAACGACGAATGTGCAATTTCTTTTCACAAACTGTCTATTACTGTTTTAGTAAATTTGCATTATTGACGTTATTGTTAATTTTCTTACAACATAACTTCTTATTAAAAACATTTACTGCTTCATCGTTCCTTTGCCACTTTTTCTAGACTCATATAAAAGATGAAATAAAAACAAGCCACAGCATATTCTCTTTTTCACACATGAATTCACTTAGGCAGAACAATAATTGGCGTTTGGAGGGTAAACACGCGAGGGAAGGTCCAATCAAATCGCAGAATTCACGATATTTACACCAGAGGAGCATAGCGGAGGACGGGAGGACTAAGTGTTCGCCGCAGGGTCCAACCGCACACAATAGCAGTGAAAAGTTAGCTTGCAAAGCGACTGAAATCATTTACTGGCGCTGTACATGAAAGCGGCCAGCTGTACATTCATATGACCACTTTTATTTTTTTAATGGCATGAATGTCGGCAACAACCTTTGTTACAACTTTTTGATGTGTGTCAAAGGCTGTATTCCATCTGCTGGCGGTGCTTGCACTTCAGAACATAAGTCCCAGAACCTCAAAGATACCTTTAACAAACAAATCTAGAGCAGAAAAAAAAGGGCTGTTGTCTTTTCTATTAATTTTCTTCATTGCTTCTTGATTTTGGGACAATTCACATTGCTTTACAGGCTCACCAAACACATCAAATACCCCCGTCGAGTCAAGAACTGGAAGCACAAAGCACAGTAGTAAGTTTAGAACTCAACACGGCAGTCGTGATCGTTTTATGTCTCACATTTAAAATATCTACACAGGCGATTTTATTTTGAGTTAAGTAAAGCTGACCTTGTTACAATGACAGTATAACATTTTTAAGTCTGCCTAACCCTAGTGAAACATCCTATATGTATAAAAAATGTATATGTCCGATAAACGCATATGATCAAATAAGATCATATAAGAACATACAAGAACCTTAAAATAACATTTAAGAACAATATAAAATTATATCGCAAATTATAAAAAAACTTATTATCAGTTTTATAACGTCGTATATCATAATACTTATAATATTAATAATGAATATTAATAATATTAATAATGCCTTATTTTTCCTTAACGCCCACAAACAGCTATGAAGCTTTTTTATTGTGCACTGTCACTTCGTGTTTACAGCAACACTATTTAAAATGTACAAAAACATGTGAAAGGACATGAACACAAGTTCATGTCCTTTCATGTACAACAACATGTGAAAGGACATGAACACAAATACTACCGTCCCGAAACAATATAATCTTACATTATTTTTACATGTCCTTATAAGGTTCTTGTATTCTCGTTTATGATCTTATCTGATCATATGCGTTTATTGGACAAAGTGATTTCTATACATATAAGATTTTCTGCTAGAGAAAGGTCTGCAAATCAGCATTTTGTGTATCATTTTCAATATACCATTGAGCAGTTATTCATGTCCAGCGAGAGTCTCTTTTAATGCAGAAGTCTAGTTTATTGAATGATAACGTTTAAAGTTTTGTTTCGCTTTTTTTTACCTTCTGCAACAGTGTACAAGATACCGTTGGAAATCTTTCCCGAAGTTTACCTTGTGGTGGACAGCACATTCGCAAAAGCTTTTAAATTTGACGTGTACAAAGTCACGCGTTACTTCGCAGTGCTTACAAATGCGGTAAGTATTACAGCATGAAATGCCTTTTAACGAAACCTCCAATCCCAAACATTTCCCGCTAAATCTAGCGTGGAAATTAACGTGGTGTTTTGGTAACGTCACGTCACTTGAATATCACGTGACCAGACGCCACGTGAACTATAGATCAATTCAATATAGCCGTTCAATTTAGCGTGAAATTTACGCAGCATGACTTGGCGTGCCGGTGCCCTCTACACCAATTGAGTTCCCCGTTAAGTTTGAGAGAAAATAGACGTAATCTGGCTTAGACACCTTCGATTTTCCTGCTAAATTTAACGGCGAAAGCGACGTCACGTGTCCTGACGACACGTGGTCCATCAGTACGAATTTCCCACAAAATGTAGCAGGAAAATTGACGTCACGCGACCCATACAACAATTTAGTCCCCCCCCCCCCTAAATTTAGCGGAGAAATTGACGCCACGTGACCTAAGCACCCAGTTTTATACTCCGTGTACCGGGAAAATCGATAATAAAAAAGTTGGGGCACCAATCGACGCCGGGAAGGTTGTTTGTCAGCGAAGCTGTGGTATCACCTGCAACGATTTCCCATTGCACTATAGACCCTTTTCATGGCGAACGCCACCAGGTGGTGCTCCAACATTTGACGTGCCAGAGAACTTACGATTTGCTTGTCATTGTTATCAGGAGCGCCTTATCATCAATTATGTGGTTCGGATGCTTGTTTTCTGCTTGTTTTTATTGAACCGAATGCGGTGCTTTATGTTGTATGCGTGATATGCACTTTTCGCTTCAATCGCTTAAGATTTTTTTTTCCCCGTGAGGACGACGACACGAGGAAATTCTAGAAATCCGACCTTTGCGCCATATACAGCTTCGCTGTAATAAAGGTTCTTCACTCCCTGAAACGACGATCTAATATTTTCTAAGTAATATTGGATGATCGCACCTTAAGTACTGCATTTCATGCGTGAAAGGACTTAGGAGATAGAGTTCGTCCTTCCTCCCCACCTACTTCTCTTTCTTCGTCTCACTCCTTCTTCCCACCCCTGTTCTTCCCTTCCTCCCTCTGCCTTCTCTCTCCCGATCACTTTCTCCTCCCTTCGCCCTTCCCTCCTTTTCTCTTATTTTTCTTTCTCTTTTCCCATACTCTCTCCTCACACCCCGCCTTCCTTCTATTCTCTCCCTCTTTCTTTCTCGCTCTCCCTTTCTCTTTCGGCGCACTGTTACGGTGCTAAGGAAGGCGTCTGAGACTGGTGTGTACAGCGTCCTTTTCTCACTATGCATCGAAACTGGTCCCGAAATGGCAACAAACGGCGTCACTAAAGCCTTAGTGTCATGCTGTCCGATGTCGCGATCCTGGCGGTTGGTCGTAAAAATGCCGGGGAAAAGCACCAGCGAACGCGAGTGTCGTTGTCGTTGAGGCGTCCCAACTCCTGGCTGCCGAAGCCTCCGTGGACTGTCAAGCAGGAGAGGAACCTGCAGCAGAACAGGCGTCTGCCACACCCACCACTGCAGTTGGGACGCCGCCAAGATCGCGGCCGTCGACAGCATAAAGCTTCTATGACGTCATCAGGTGGAAATCGAGCGACCTCTTTTTAGACTCGGTAAACTCACCAGTCGGAGACTCGTTCCAAGTCGGTAATACTTACTGTACGACCATCACTAATAGACTTAACGCATCAACCCTTTCAATTGCTATTGCACCTTGTTTGCATTTTACCGAATACCTAATCCTGGCAATATTAACAATGGGTTCTTCACTCTCAGAAACGACTGTCTCAATGTCTTTTAATTGAAGGCGATCGCTCTCGTTTTAAAGCGTAACTGCAAAGAAAAAAGTGTTTTTTTAAACAGCCTAATTGCGACAAGCATGTCACAAAACACATCTTCCACAAAAAAAAAATGTTTAGTATTATTTACGTTACAGGACGTAATTTAGTCGGAGTCACGACCTCTCCACATTTGAAACTTCCGCCTCTTTTGTCCCGCGCGGAGGAGAAGTACGCCCACCCATCACTCTTGGATTTGCCCTTGGATTGACCTTGGCTGCGGAGTTGAACGACGTACGCAGCGTCTCGACTCCAGTTGCGTCTTGCGCTTGCGTACCACAGCCTTTTGTAACTTCTGTATTCTGTGCAACTAGTAACGTTGGTTTTGTGCGAACTGCGCGGAAAATGGACCCTGAATTAAAACGTCAGCTTCTTGGCCGCTGCGAGCACCTGGGTCTTCGGCCATACGAAGATATGCCGCGGTGGACGGCTGCCCGCAATGAAGACAAAGGAACTGCAATAAAATGCTTAGGTGGGCGAGTTGGTACATCATGGGAAATAAGCGCCGAAGGAACAGGGACCAAGAGTAGAGTAACAACGACACAGGGCTCTCCCCCCGCCTTGTCATGTCGGTGTGAGACGGCGCACCGCCTGAGCCTCACGAGCCTTTGGCGCACTCGGTAAGAAAAGCGTCGGGACCGCCCCGTGTCTCAGTCGCGGACGTTCGGTGCACCCGCTGCGAATCTCGCCTCTGGAGCGAAAGGACGAGAACGTATCTGGACACGTTTGTCTCGTACGCGAACGCCCGATTGCCTCCAACTAAATAGCATTCAGCTTGTCATCTTTCGGGGTGACATCTGCTGGAAGACTTGCTGTCTCGATCACCAATCTGGCAACACTTTACAAAGCAACGGCGCCACTTTACAGAAACTGACATCTCCCAAAAAAACGAAAATTGCAAGCGAAAAAAAAAACAGGCTGAGAAAGCAAAGAAAATGGGCTACGAAAGCAAATAATACAGCCCAAGAAACGAAAGTAACAAACCGCGCTATTAAAGCCAAAACTCCGCGTCGCTTCCTATCACTAACACCTGCGACAACTGCTAACACACACAACTTCACCTCAGGAAGTCTCACTCAAGCACCTGGGTCAACACGAAACGCTGATCACTTCGGCGAAACGACTAGTTGGGGTAAGCGAGAAAGGCGAGAGCAGAGACAGCGGCGGGCATGCTTTTATTTGTTACGATATGAATCCAAACGGAAGTGCCCGTCTTGTAAATCTTTTGTATAGAATAATAATAACTTTCATTACATGGGTTATACTTTAACGTAAAAATATGCCGCTCAGAAGAAAATTACAACATATCACAAAGGTTTAAACAACCAAGATCTAAGCTATCGATCAAGCTTTTAGTCAATGAGAAGACGTCATGGTATCGCACGCTCACTCCGTGACGTATAACAGCCACTCCGTGACGTTTAATGCCAACTTTGTGGAGCGGCATTTAAAACGGACGAAATAGTCGCAAACTAAAATTAGTCTGGCGCAATAAATATCGCTCTATTTTTTTTTTTGCGGAAACATTGTTTTGTGACATGCGTGTCCCATTTAAACCGTTAAAAAAACATTTTTTTCCTTTGCAGATATCCTTTGAAGTACTGTATATCATGTATCATAGAACTTTCCATATAAACATCGCGGCCAATTCTTTACGTCTCTTTTAGGCTAATCTTAGGTATGCCAGCTTCGTATTTCCAAAAGTACAGCTCAGGATCACTGGCATAACCATGAACAAAAAAGTAAGTTTTGTGTACGTTATAATTTTTGAGAGAATCTATCATTCTCTAGGCTCTATGAGCACAATTTTACTGATGCTTATCCTGCTCATATTTGTCCATGAAACAGCCAGAAGACGAGCCATATATTCACGATGTAAAGGGATATGAGCAGTACCGGAATATATTGTTTGAGAAAACACTTGAGGATTTCAACACTCAAATGAAATCGAAAAAATTCTATAATACCTCCGATATTGTGTTCCTCGTAACAGCGTAAGTACGAAGTCAATTATAAATGTTATTAGATGACGGAACTCACAAAATAATAATATTTTGTCGAGTGTACATTTTAAGGAAGTGCAACATTGCTATCACTAAATATGCAATATTATACTAAACCTGATTTTTCTTGACTGCCAAAATGCAAGACCTCTGCTTTCAAACCTCACTTATTTACGTACATCGGGCGCTGTATTTTACACGTCATCATTTTCGAGGCGGTTGGAAATCGAGGCCGAGCCAAGAGTGCTGGAAATACGCCCAATTACCATATATATATATATATATATATATGTATATATATATATATATATATATATATATATATATAATATATATATATATATATATATATATGTATATACACACATATATATATATATATATATGTATATCTAACTTGCTGCATCACAGTTATGTTTGACAGAAAAAAAAATTTCCCAATTCCACAAAAATTTAATTTTATAGTTTACATATTTTCAAACTTTCCATTACGCATACCGTTTTAAACAAGTCGTTTTTCTCTCGTTTCAAAGTAAATATAGGAGTGAATATCTGAACAAAAACAAAAACGCAAATATTGAAATGTAGGGAGCGCATTTTCTCACATTGAATACATGTAAAAAGTTATGCCTTGTGAATGACTAAATGCGCGTCGTAAAAGGAAACGAGACAGTAGCAAACTCTTATGACAAGAATATCAACGATGCTAAAGTTGAGGCTTGGGCGAGTTGGCACATATTCGGAATTAAAAACAGCGCGAAAAGACGTGGACCAGACAAAGTCCGTGTCACTTCTTTGTCTGGTCCTCGTCTTTTCGCGCTGTTTGTAATTCCGAAGAATATCAACTTTTATTAAACAAAACAAATAAAGCTGAATTTTGCGTATGATACATCAGACTCATATGAAGCTTAGGACATAAATGAGCGCGCAAAGGAAATACAAAATATTTTTACCTTTCCAGTAAAAATATGTCCGAATGGGTAGATGGCAAGCTACAATCCTGGGTTGGAGGTGAGTCTCATTTCACAAGGAATAATTATGAGCTGTGTCTTTTACGCAAGTGACCCAGAGCCTTCAGTTATAATTTTGAGCTTTAATAAAGATACTTTCGTAGATGCGTAAAATTATACTGTCATTTGAGTTTGGCAGCATTGAACTACTTTGCCGCATTGAGTTTTGTGACCTTGAATAATATGAAACCATGTTTTTACCTTATTACATACGAGTGTTTAGATTTAAAAAACAATTAAAACAATATTCATTTTTTCATTGCGAAAGAATAGCTGGAATCATTCTAGTGACAGCCATTCCCTCGTTTTTAATGAGAACGCGTCAACTGTCCCATGGAGCGAAGCCGGCGTTGTCTGTAACTGTCTGTAGTTAGCAAGACGGCGGCTTAAATCACTTTGGCCAAAAGCACAGCAACGCAGATGCTTCGTCACGGAAGTCGGCGGGGCGCTCAAGGTCAAAGCGGACGCGCCTCAGAAAACGAAAACACAAAGAAAGGCACAGCAACGCAGATGCATCGTCACGAAAGGCGTTGGGCCGGCGGGATTCGCCGCGCCTGCGAAGTGTGGAAGCGTCATGTCACCTCCGGAGCGCCGTGTGCAATAGGAAGACGTGGCGCACGTTTGTAGGAATGCGCTCCGTGTAAGAATGCTTTCGCATTCCTACACTTAAGCAGTCTTACGTGTCTTATTTATTTGTGTTGTTTTATTTCTATATTTACAAGAAACCACACGTCCATTCCTTCGAGTTGTGTAAACATTTTTCAGACGAAGTAAAATTCGAAGTAGTTCAACACTGCTGCCTCGAACATTGATTATGATTGCTATATCCTTTTGGCATATGTATTACACTGTAGTATTATGTATGGCAGTATAACACCGCTTCTTTTGGCAGTCAGGAGCTTCATATTTTCACACATTGAAGAATATTTTCATTGCTTCAATATACCTCAACGTGAAGAATATTTTACAGTTTTCTTCAATAATAACAATACTCTGAAAGTTCATCAATTGAAGTCAAATTTTTAAAGTGCAGTTGATTTTTTACTGTTGCGATTAATTCTATTGAAGCTATAGCGGCTCCGTTTTCAATGTATTCCAAAAAATACATCTGAATACGCTCTAACTGGATAACATGAATGATTGATTGATTGATTGATTAATTGATTCATTCATCGATAAACTATTTGATCACTGTTTTATTGATTGTTTGATTGATTTCTAGGGTACGCTTATGTAGGAGCAGCGTGTTCTGAATGGAAAGTCGGAATGTGCGAAGACCCGCCGACAAGCTATTACGGAGCCTACGTTTTCGCCCATGAGCTGGCGCATAAGTGAGCTGCTGTTTTCAGTTTAATGTGTTTTGTAACTACATTTAACAGCCTGACTATTGTTACCTATAGGAAAAATAAGGCTATGAATAATCACCTTCTGAGAGCAAGCACATATATTGTTGAAGAAATTTGAAGGTGTATGTTATTAGCACGAAATGTTTTGCATTCCATCTTTAATAACACGTACTGATCATGTTTATATTCCTCTGGCTAGCGTCGTAGTATCTGAAAAAAGAAGCAAAATCAATAGTGAGAGATGGGCTAGTTGGTATATCGTTCCTGTTGACAAAAGCGCCAAAAGACAAGGCCATAAAGTAAGAGTCAGCAGCACAAGCTCTTGTACTGTGTCTCTCACGTTATGTCCTTGCCTTGTGGCACTTTTGACAAAAGGAGCAGCAAATTCAATTTGTCTATTTTCATCTGTATTTCAGCCGGTATAGCTTTACCACTCTGGATTCTTAGGCATCAAAACTTAAAGGATTGAATCGTGCAAAAACAAGCTAATATTGCAATAAGTGGTAAGAAATTATTGAAGAAATAAAATATTTTGCAAATCTACTTAAGATGAAAAGATGATGGAAAGGAAAGAAAATATCAATTAGCACAACGCGTTACTAAAGTATTTTCTGAAAAAGCTGCGGCAAGAATACACAAAATTATCACTTGCATGCTGTACCTCACGTGGAAGAAGCATGGTAAATATGTTCGGAATTTCCGTGTCATACTGCAGTAAGCGCCGAGTTAAGAGTGATTGCTTCCAAAATATAGTGGGCCTTGGCATGGCGAGCGACTTTTTTATCGGTTTGACAATTCTGGAGCGTTCTCGTATGGTACTGATACTGGCTGCGCATTTTGGTGCACGCAGTCGTGATTCTTGTTTGTGGATATAAGCCCGATACGCGTTACCAGCTCGATAAGAAGACAAGCATCACACGTAGTTCATATACGGAACGAAGTAGTTTTTACAAGCTTTGGTCGTCGAGAAAACAAAACATTTGTAGCCACTTTGATAAAAATTGAAATTGGTCTCACATCTGATCTCAGATGCATATTCAAGTATCCTGAGATCATATCATTGAGCTGAAAATCAGTAACGCTACGCGAACAGCCGAATGTTTGCTACAACGATCCATGGGACGGAAACAGAGCCAATGGTACTGCTTTATGCAGCCGGTCTTGCTCTAGAATTTGTTCATGTTTGTTACGCTGACCTGAAGAATCTGAATACACTCCGTTGTAGGCCCTTATGCGCCCCGATAAACTATTTTATTGCTGTTAGTCATCAGGAGTCAATGCCCTGTTGGTCAATGCTCCGTTGGTACAAGAGCTCGCAAAAACATGACGTACCCTTCGATTGCTAAAATCATAAAACTTCAAAATTTTGCTTCTAACTTTTGAACTGGATGTTATGAAATATTTGTTGTGGCTGTTTTGTGATATTGCGATAAGAAACACACTGCTCAGAAAAAAAGAGGGGATATTGATTGTAATTAGAACACTTGTATTATCCACAAAGGCAGCAACATTGTTGGCTTCTTTCTAATTATATTGTACTGAAGCGCCAAATTAGAAGTTAAAAGTGTAGTGTAAAACATTTCACAAAGATACAAGATTTTCACAAGACACTACCTTTGCCTTTGTAAGTGACTAAGTGAAAGGACACAGACATAAAGAATATTATTTACTTAAAAGGCCAACTTCGGTTAATATTTTTTTCTATTTCGGATTACGACTGTTTTCTAGCTGAGGCAGTGTCACTGAATTACAAGGTATAACTTTTTTTCAATATTGTCTGTAGTTTTATATTTATCACGGCTCAAAGATTGGTCTCGGGTGTATGCTGCAAAATCGAAACTATCTGCTAGCAGGTATGGCAACACTGATCATCAGCCGTACGACCGCGACGTGACGTCATCTTGGTGCTACGGTACGCGGTACAACCAATCAACCGCAGCTCCATCGCGACGCGACATCACAGGGGTGCTGCGCCAGTGTTCCTTGACCTAAAGCTAATCCGCTTTCCCGCCGCTAAAGAGCGGTCGGTCGCGTCATTAAAATCGGTTTTAGTGGAGTATACGTGTCTTCACTTTGACGTAATATTTCGGCTGTGCTCACATTTCGTGCCACTAAAGCGATACCACTCACTTATTTTGGTTTTGCTTATTGACCGGAGTTGCCGTTTAATGTTTTATCGTAACTCTTATCATCCCAACATTCAAAGTTATATCAAAGGATTTAAAGTAATAAAGGATATCAAAGAAGGTGTCGAACATCCTACAGGCTCGATACACTATACATGCAAAAATTAAATCTCGCTAAATGGCTCTTAAAAAAGATTGATTTCTTTTTTAAGTAGACGTAGAGTATTTCATGAAATAAAATTGTGACTTTGAATGTGAAAGTTCAAAAACTATGATAAGCAACATTTAGAATTACTTTTCCATCTTGAACTATGCTATTCAGTTCTTTGTTCCATCCTCCCCCCCCTCCCCCTTGCTCCAACGCAATCGACACGAGAACTTTGTTTGTAATGTGATTGCATCTTTCGTAGTTTGGGTTGTCAACATGACGGAGATGGTCCCAGTGATTGGGTGAAAGGGCACATCGGATCTGCGGACTGCCCATGGGATGACGGATACCTCATGAGTTACAAGATGCAAGACGAGCGCCAGTATCAGTTCTCTTATTGCTGCCAGCGAGAAGTCAGGAACCTCTACAAGTAAGCATTCAACCATTCTTTTAGGGTAAAAATACCATACTTTTTCAGTCTTTGTTTAGTCTGCGTTATGTACAGGGTATTTCATGTAAGAGTGAGAGGGTTTATTAAGAAATCTAAACCCGAAATGAAGGCACGGTTCCCGCGGGGCTACGTTGTCCACGGCAACGGACGTAAGAACGCAAGCGCAAAGTAATCATTACATCCGTAATTATTACATATCCACTGATTAAATTTTAGCCATTTTGTTTTAGGGGCATGTTTCAATCAACACCAATCAGGCAGATGCCCGTCGTTTACAAAAGCAAAATCAGTTGAGAGAGTTCAGAGGAAGAAAAAAATTACCATGAGCTATGCGTGGCGAATTTTGGCGATCACTGAAGCGGGAAATCAATACTAAAGAAGAAAATTCGCCAGGAGCGGAAACAGTTTCGTTGCCGAAGAGGCGTGAGAGTGTGACGTGTTGCGATATAATAAGTTGCTGTGAACAAGGGAACAAAAGCTTCGGCCCAATCCAAAACCGGCTCGCGGCCTATTCCCGGGAGTGGGATTCATAGTTGGAAGTGATTGCGTGCGTCTCTTATAAACGATATCCGGCGCTTCTGATCATTTTCTATCATTTTCTTTACCAATGAGACAGATGTCTCTGGGCTTTGATAAGCTTTGGTCCCATCCCCAAACGGCTCGCTGACGCAGGCCGCGAGCCGATTAAAACTGGGTTTTTGGTGACGTGTCCACAGCAACTTGCGAGTCACCACACGTCACACTCTGACGCTTTTTCGGCAGTGAAATAGTTTCCACTCCTGGTGCGGTTTTTTCCGTGTTAGTTTCGATTTCCCGCTGCGGTTATTGCCGAAATTCGACACGCAACAACTCGAAGTAAAATTAATTTTCTAAAATCTCTCAACTGATTTAGCCTCAGTAAACGACGGGCAGCAAATTTTAAATCGAAGCATGCTAGTTAAAACAAACGGCTAATACAAAGGTAGTGAGAGACTTTTGGGTCAATTAAATATCTAATGAGCAGTTTACACTTGCCTTCTTAGGTCCGCCACCGTGGACTACATAATCCTTCAAGAATCGTGTCTTCATTTCAAGTTTCTTTTTTTTTAATACTCTCACTCTTACGTGAAACAGCCTTTATATGGTAGTACAAATGTTTTTTCCCTTTACATTTTCTGTTTTACAAAATGCCATATAAGGCAACATGCGATCGCGTTGTTCACAATAACAAACTCTATGAATTCCTGAAGCAGGGCCGATGAGGCAGTTAACTGTAATCGATAATTGTTAATTTTAGGAACTTATTGTGCGAACTTTGTTTTGGATTTATCAGTACCCTATATAACCTAAGAAAACAACAGTCTTGTCGTCTTTCAGTAAACCCCTGAGGCTAATTAAATACTTTGTAATGAATTATGTATAAGACCTACGAAACGTTTTACATCCTAATAAATTGTATGAAATTATAAACCGTCTTGAAATCTCATACATATGATTAATATTAATCTAAAATATATGTAAAGGGAATTGTGGTGCACTTCTGTTCTTAACCGTGAAATATATGTATACTAAACATCAAAATTTCAAGTGAAACAAGATTCTAAAAATTGTGGCAATAATATGAACTCAGGTTGCTATATTGTTGTTTTTACCACTTAGCGGCGCTAAATGACACTGGCCAGATATACTACATGGTTCAAAGTTGATAACAAAATCAACACTTCACCCATTTTATATAAAGACTATGCTACCACGGTAATACAAAGCGTTCGACCAGGTTGCCCGCACGATAAATGTTCTCTCACAATTTTTCATCGCGAGGGTGTCAAGTGCAACAGATGCCAACGCGAGCTGCGATTCGCGGATAATTAAAGGACTGGGTAGGGTACGCGCGGGGCGTATGTGGGTCGCGTCGCGGCGATAACGGTCAGCAAATGTCTACTTGTGTTTGTTGAACCAGTGCGTTTTGCCATTATTTGAGGCGGGTAGCAACAAGATAAATCCGATAAGACAATATTACTCTTTATAGGTCACCCTTTCTTCTGACTAAACCATGGAGGTGATAATGATTAAATATGCTTTCTTAAGACCTCAAGGATTTCCATTTGAATATTTCGTTCTTGCCTCGTTGAACTTGTGCTTTGTTTATGCAAGTTCAGTTAGTTACATTTAGAGGTAGATAAGTATGCACTTTTGTATATTTTAAAGTCAGAAATACTATCTTTTCTTTTCAGCCGTCCGGAATTCAAATGCCTCAGAGAACGATACACGACAAAAACAATAAAACGCTCGTCTAAGCTTCCCGGTGTGATGACAACACTGAGCAACTACTGCCAGAGGGTGTATAGGTACGACGAAGGCATGCACGCCGACAAGGTAAGTGAACTGGCTTGAACACCATATTGCACAACATGTATTCCAACACACTTTCTGAAACCTCGACGTCATATGAAAGCAGGAGTTCGAAAATTGGACTTTGCATTTCATAGTGAAGTATGCAGACACAGTGTAATGAAGTTCAAGAAAACGGTACACCCATATACGCATCATTATGCAGTCTTATAGAACGACGTTCCTTTTACGGGCAAGCGCGCGAATGTCCACACATGGTGCTACCACCGTGTGTGCGTGTGTGCGAGATTTGAGAGGAAATGAAGTGTCTCCCAATCCGTCATTCTGTAGACAGCAGCAGCACTGCAGTCGGAGGATAAAGAGTTGCTTCGGTTTATAAGAATGTAAACCAACTTAGCAGAGTCTCACATTTTAGCCCCCCCCCCCCCCCCCGGACAGGTATAAACAGACCGAATCAAAAGTCCTAGAGACATTAAATAAAATCATTATTGCCATGTTGCCTCGCGAATTAGACGGCTTAGAATGTTCCCTACCCTCCGTGTGATGAGATTTTCCACAAAACATGGTTCTTAGGTAGTGTGTGTTTTAGTTGTCTACTAGCGCACGCTTAGACCTATATATAAAGATACAGACACTTCCCTTGAGTTTTCTCCCCTTTTAGTTTTGCTCTACATCTAGACTCCCTTTGATATTGAATTAATTTAGCGAATTCGCTCAAAAGGTGATAGATAGTTGCATTAGTTAGTCGCGAATTTTCGTTATAAAAAAGGCCAAACTTGCATGTTGCCTGATTACAAATATTCTGCTTAAAATACCCCGTAGACATACGGCGTTCAAGACTGCAAGGTAAAATGCACCGGAAAACATATTTATTGGAGACTCAGTGTAGTCGACGGTACACCTTGCGGAAAGAAAAAGGTGAGTGAAGCTTTACTAGATTATGGGCATTATAAACAAGAACATAAGCGGGTTGATGAAAATAAAAAGATAAATAAAAAGAATAAAGTTTCTTAGGGGCAAGGACAAACAGCACAAACTCTCAACTAAAAACGAACATCAACTGATGTCTCCTTCGATGTGTACACTCTGACTCCCAACTTCTTAATCTGAAGAAGCAGATCAGAAATCAATCAACCAATCAGTTTATTTTTTTTTTCAAGGAGTATACATACTCCTTGAAATGGTACCTTGGCGCAAAAGGCGATCGTGTTAGCTCACTGGGCACCAAAGTCCAACGGGGCGGGGGGGGGGGGGGGGGAGTCCAAGAGCAACAGCACTAAGGCTTAAACTTCGACAAGAGAAACAATACGGATACAAGATATAATGGATTCACACACACATACGCACGAGAGATGATGGATGCACACACATTATAAAATTGTAAAGAAGGAAACACTAGCACACCTTGATGTTGTTTATGTTAACATTGTTGTAAAAACAAAGATTAAAAAGTAATATAAGACATCAAAGCAAAAAATAAATAAATAAAAATAAAAAAGCACTTTCGGTAGAAATCAGAAAAGTGAAGAAGCGAGATTATACATTCATAAATTCATATAACATCCGTAAAACGGAAGAAAGCCCCAAAATAAACGAATGGAAAAATAAAAATGAACAGAAAGAGAAATATAAAGAAAGAAAAAAGTGAAGATGAAAGGAGAGAAATGAAAAGAAAAAGGAAAATCATTCGACTAATTCAGTTTTTGCTACAGGTAGTTGAACCGAATGACTAATTCAGTTGTGGCTTCAGGTAGTTGAGCTCAACCTTGGACAGCCCAAGAGACGAAGCAGCGATTTTGTTTTCATCACCACCCATCCTGTCAATTTCAATAATTTCTATACCAAGCTTCTTATCCTTCGCATTTAAGCTCGTGTCCTGGAAACGGGTTTCACAATTTGTCCAAAGGCGCTTATGCACCACAATTTGATGAAACGATTCGCTTAAAGCACGGGAAACCGCGAGGATGTGCTGTGGTAAGCGAGTGTTTTAGCAAGGGCCTGCTTCAACTACTTGAGGTTCAACCACCAAAAGCCGGAACTGAATTAGTCAATAATTTTCCTTTCTCTTTTTTTTCCTCTCCTTTCTTCTTTCATATTACTCTTCGTTTTTTATTCCTTTATTTCGGGGTTTTGCTTTCTTTTCCGGGTGTATATTGCATGTGTATTCTTCTTCCCTTTAAGAAGTTGGGAAGGGAGGGTGTACGTATTGAAGGAGATATCAGTAAATGTTCGTTGCTAGTTGAAGCAACTGTGCTGTCTGTTCTCGTTCCTAAGTGTTTTCAATCCTTCAATGAATATTGGGCATTCTACTATAGTTCATATAATATTCAACTAAGTTCCTAGGAACACAGGGGCATCCCAATTACTTTTATGGGTTCTCCTTATCCCAAACGTTTTCAGAAGTTCCTATCCAGAACCAAAGCGTTTTAAGCCCTTATTTTAGCAGGTAGCAGGTTTGAGCCACTTATTGATGCTTAAATGTAAGTCACATACACCCTATGGTCCCCTCTATTCTCTATGGTTCATGGTCCGTAGGCTTGTTTACTGTTTTAGTGAGCAGTGGCCGAGACCGAGGATACTCCGCTATTCGTTGAGGAAGATGGGAGTTCCTCAGAGCCGTAAAGTATGAGTACCCCTGCAAGAGATTTCAACATCATAAACATATGTTTATATGCTTAGTTGCAATGTTCCCCCAGAAATATTAGCTTTACTCTCAAACGAAATTTTGGTGAATTGATACGTGCGACTTCTTCTAAGTAAGCAGTTGTAGGTGCTTCTATGAAAATATGTTTTCTGTAGCACAACGTTCATAAATTAAAAAAAAAAACATAAGTTAGCTTTAAAACTAAATCGCATTTTTTCATTCCTCTGGGAGTGGTTAAGCATATTTATATACCAATTACTTTGACAAAGGAACCAACAAAAAGAAAAGAGCGGCTCGCAGAGATTTGAAAACAACGAACGCACAACCAAGTTGTCTTCTCCGCTCAAGAAGTCAAGTAGAGGCTAAAATTGCTGTATGCAAAATGTTTATTCGTGATTTTTTTTAAGCTAGGACAGTTTTTATTATTTTTGAAAAAAAACTTCTTAACAAGTTCTTTGTTACTGCAGCGCTAGAAGGCATTACAAATTCGCCATACGTTTTACATGAAAGAATCCAACAAGAATCCAATTTTGAATAGAAGAAAGACAAATAATTATTTAGTTGAATAGTAGTTGTGCCTATGTTTCGAAAACAGACTTTAATAATCTGCCTTGTAATTAAATTATTACAGCGTTCGGCGAGTATTTTTTTTATTTACATGCATGATTGCTTGCAGGAATGTAGAGAACTGATCAACTAATATAAAACATGTATTTACCTAGGCTAATTCATAATACAATAGAAAGCTCCCCACTTCTCCATTCTCTACCTTCGCATATTACTTAGAACAAACTCTAGAAATCCAAGAGTATTTTAGCCGGACCTCATTCGAAACGCATCACCGGTTTCGCGTATCCAACATGTTTTAAAGACGCAATTTACTGACGTCGATATTTTTGGTACGAACCTGCCTTTTGGAGAACGATAATCTCGATGCATGTGTTTTTAATTGGCATATAGATATGCTCGTGTGCTTGCATATTTTTACACAACTATCTATTTTGTGTGTATCTCGAGTCTGTGTGCTTAACTCAGTGGGCCTTCGAGCTGTTGGTTAGCACAAGGGAAAATAAACATTGATTGATTGATTCAGTGATTTCTTTGTCTTACGCGGAAAGTATGCGTCTTTAGATTCTGGTATAATTACATAAACATATTTTAATTGCTAATGATATATAACAAACGTTGGATCTGCATTATTTTATTATTAAAAAAGGTATAAATTATAAAACATTATAATATTAAAATATATTTTTGTATACCTGCTAATAGTGAACGGGGTAAATGTCCGACAAAACCCGCTGTGTATAAAAATAAACACAATATTTTGACTTCCTTACAGGCTTGCATTCTAGGAAAATGTGTGGACGCGATCAAAATAAGCAGAACGGACTAAGACATTTATGTCGTCAAATTAGTCTTCACATTCCAGTCACGAACTTGATGTCCAGCTGGTCACGTCAAATAAAAAATGAACCACAAAACCACTAGTTTAAAAAGCAGCAAACAATAAAAGTTCTTGCAAGCATAAAAATGTGTGAGTTCTTCATCAGTGATCACATTACATACACATTCGCAAATATTATTTGACACTGTGACACGCTATGCTATTCAAAAAGAACATTGATATACGTAATAATATATGTAGGCTGTAATATAGTAGTTGCAATGTTAAATTTCATCCGACCAATACCTGGAGTCATTGATTGCCCTGACCTAACTTCAGCGATAAATATTCATGTTCGAAGAAGAGTTTTGCAAATTTCTCTTACATTTTATGTTAATCAATTCTTCCAAACCTGTCCCATGACACGCATTCAGACCTTGTATAATACTTTAGATGATTCCTGCATTAACGTTTTTAACCCATCTTTTCCAGCGTTCAAGTTTTCTCTTACAAGTCTATAAATGTTAACCCATCTTTTGTAGCGTTGAAGTCTTCTTTTGTCCATTCGTAAAATTATTCTTCCTTTTGCTGTATGTTAATTGTGCATCATTACAAAGGCGAACGCTGTTCATGAGCACAAAAAATAAGCAAATGAATGAATAAATGAATGAAATAATGAATGCTTTGTGGGTGTATATTTAATGAAAGCAGGACAAATAGGTGACACATTTGCTGAGATTATGAGTCTGAAGTTATTGACTAAGCCTATACTCTTAGTCTTTAAATGAAAGCTCTAATCTAAACCTACAAATGTGGTTTGATATCGCCAATACAGTTATCTACGCCTCCAGAAAGACCTATTCTCTATATATTACTGTTCTGGATTGAATGAATATATTATTTTGCTCGGGTTGAGTTGCCTTATGGACATTACTTGTTTGACTGCTGATAATAAGGTGAGGTAGTCTTAAAAGTGCCCTTATTCCTAATGTACTTGAAAAAAAACTTAAATTTTATTTTACGAAAGTCGTTTTGATAATTATGGGCCAAACATATAAGCACCTGACTTCTACAATTTTATAGACATCTGGGCGGTATAATACGAGGATGCAAACACGCTGGTGCAAGTTAGAATTGGGGAATATACGAGAAACCTGTTTTTTTTCCTAAAAGATTATATAAACAAAGAAGTCTGAAGAGTTTCCGATGTAATGTGGTTTTGTGAAAATTTGTCTGGTTAAATTAATCAAAGATGCCAAGTGATATTAAGGAGCTATTATTCATATAAGAGGAAGCTCATCTCACATGTCAATAAGTATGAAAGCTTTCAATTTTGAAATTGTAAATATTAAGCTACGATGTGTTAATGACATAAGTTTATCGGTATTGCAGTTGTCAAAAGTTGGTTTATTCATGTTCAACAAAGCACAGTTTTATTCACCATGTCTGCGCCAAAAAAGACTTGAACTTCACATAAACAATACCCCGACATTCTACGTTTTTCCCGGTTTCTGATATTATGAGAGTAAAGAATGCCCTCTGCATTACAGCATATTTAAAAAAAGGACAAATTCCATGAGCTAACATGTAATAACACTATGACTGGTATATTCCGTTCAAGGGTGATATTGTTTTCCCGATAGGCGTAGCGGACAAAAGACACTCAGTTGAAAGGTCCCGATCTGGTCTTCTGCTCGTTTCGCCTATAGATACAATCCACAAGAATACATCTTGGGTGACAGTTTGAAATTGATAGGTGTAGGTGCTAATGCTTCTGGCCGATTTGAAAGCCAGCCTGGAGATTTGTGCCCCCCTATATAAAAGCCACGGGTAAAATGTTCGCCGTGCTCATAGCCACGTTACAGGCGTAGTCGCACAAGCAGAGAGCGAAGAGCAATTTCATCAAATCAAGAATAAAACACAGCTATCGTGTCAATTTGTATCAACCGCTGACACGAGTACACGCCACCCCAAGGTGATTTCTGGGCGATGAAAAACAAACGCAGATTTAATACGCGTACTACAGTAGAGCGTCACGGTATACTACCGCAGATAACCAATAAAATATGGAGGAACGTTCCCGTGCACCCACAAAACCAACCAAATAGAAGGCCGTAGTGGTGATTTTTCTCAGTCACCTAGAGAGGGCACGAGCAGGTTCCATATTGGACACCTGCGCTGTTTCAATGCTCGCACTACTTAAACACGAGTTACAATCGAACGCTGATCTATCACTGAAGCCCAATATCTGCCCCGCGCTAGCGCTATAGGTACTAGATGTAAACAATTCAGCACTCTACGATTTCTTTCATAAATCTAGATTGGCTTCGTTCCCAACAATTTACTGCCTCGTACGCGATTATATACAAGTTACTCCGGCGTGTCAAATCATGTGACAGCACAACTCGAATAACTAGGTTAGTTCTCTGAATGCCTGGGTACGAAGCCTTTAAAGCTTTAGTATCGCTTGAGATCCTATTAGCTTTTGGAACACAGATACGGGTGCAAATGATATCAAGCATATGAGCAACACCTCCTAGGTAACGAAGCCGTAGTGCTGAACTTTCGGCGTCACCTAAGGAAGGCAAAAGCGGTATGCACATTGTACTTGATTGTTGCGTCGACGTTCGGCTTGGATTTGCGTTCAATCAGCGGAAAGAGGATTCCGAGCCGAACACCGGCGCAGCAGTGGTGTGAAGAAAGTGAGCCCGTGTTGGCCTTTTCTAGGTTCCTCCGACCATTCGGCACTGCGGCTTTGCTACCTTAGAGGCGTTGATACGAGGCAGACGAAATTGTAGGGAGCGGGTAGTCCCTGTCACGTGGTATAACACCAACGCGGCCGTTGGTGGCGCTGATGCGGCGGAGCGGTGCGAGCCCTTTCTGCGCGCACGCTTCGCATACACGGCCTTGTTTTGCCATCGTAGGCCTAATTGTTTTTAAAAAAATCAATGAAACGTTTAGATAGTCTCCGTGACGCCCATCAAACGATTAAGTTAGCTTTTATTCCGCATAGCCAGCCAGGAAAAAATATTTTCACGGCCAGGATGAGAACACCAGGCTGAAGATTAGTTGTCTAGCCTCCAGCGCGAGCTCCTGCTTGTGAGAACACTAATGCGTCTTTTCGATCACGCACGCGCATAAAAGGCACAGCAAAAACAATAAGCATGTGCTTCAGGCTGGGCATTTGAAAGACAAGCCCTCCCGTTCTTACCCTGCCATTCACTATAGAAGACTATCTGCAGCACTAGGGATGGGCGAATATTCTGTTATTACGAATAACCCATCGAATTTTGTTCTATTCGGCACTCGCTTCGAATCGAATTTAAGTATTCGACAATATCGAATTATTCGACAATATCGAATTATTCAACCTTTTTTGAATACTTTTGCTTGAATTTACAGCCAGGTGGCGCAAGTTTCCCACCATTTCCTGCTCCCGAATAATACATTTGAAATGAAACAATTACAGTACTTGTAATACCAAAAAAGGGCAAATATAAAACTATCGTTTAAACATATCTAGTGGTATTTGCTGCTTGTACTATTCGACCTAATCGATTGGAAATTATTCGGCCAAAATCACTAGTCGCTTCGAATTCGATTCGGACCCCAAATCCTCTATTCGCCCATGCCTATGCAGCACTGCATATATCATGCAGATTGAAGGACATGAAAAGTTGGCGCCTCTAACTGCAACTGTTTTGCTAGCATATCGCTGGCCCTGAAAGTAAGATCAAAAGTAAGATTAACACCCGGATGAAATTCCTTAATAACACAGATTATATTCCAGATTTCTCTTGGGCATTTCTTGAAGCTACATAGGTAGCATGCCGGGCATAGTTATCAATCGTGGGTGCTAACATCACCATTTTTGTGTAACCCATTTCCGCCTTTTAGCTTTCTGCGCGTTTTAGAGTGCCCTTTTCTATCTCTTGGGGCTTACCTTTTTGAATCGAACAACTGAACGTCAAACAGTTAAGCAAAATACGTATGACCATATGCTGGCTTTCTTTAAATGCACTTCTTACTGCCAGCTGGACATTTTGCGTGTTTCTGTCATTTCATTTTCTTTTTGTAGTGTTTATTTGGTTTTCGGTTTTGCGAAGTTTTTTAACATGTTTTTAGAGTCCTATTTAGCGACTTCGGTTCTCATCAAATCGTGAGGGGACCTTCCAAATCTCGAGTGAGTTTGCCGGCTAATTTTTTTTTCCTTGAGCTCATTGTTGTTTCGGAGAAAACAGTAACAAAACAAAATGTTAAAATATTCAAAATAATAAAAACAGTACGTATTAAAAAATCGAGCACGTGAACACAGTTTTCACGAGCAATTAGATTCCCTAAAGGAAGCTCCAACTTAGATTTTCAAAATTTACACTCTTCTAGGATGATTCGTAAGTTAGCTATCCTCACTCTTGTGGGGATAGCCAAGCAGGCGCCTGGGCTACAGGATACTTTTAGAGCGCAGCACTTAGGTGCCCGTTTCCGGCTAGAGCGGCGTCGGCGTCGGCGTTGGCGTCGGCGTTGGCGTCGGCGTCGGCGTAACCGCGCGGTGCATTATGGGTAAATTACCCCGCTAAATTTAGCGGCAAACTTTTCTGCCTAAATTTAGCAGGTATTTTTTTCCGCTAAAGTTAGCGGAAAACATTTTCCGCCAAAATTAGCGGGGAATTTCTTTCGCTAAATTTAGCGGGGAATTTCTTTCTGCTAAAGTTAGCGGGAAGACATTTCCCGCAAAATTTAGTGGGGAAACTTTTTCCGCTGAATTTGGAGTGGAATTTTTTTCGCTAATTTCGGCAGGAAACTTTTCCGCTAAATTTAGCAAGGAAACTCTTCCGCTAAATTTTACGGGGAAAATATTTCGCTCAATTTAGCGGGGAATTTTTTCCGCTAAATTTAGCGGGGAGGCGAGCAGGAGAGGAGGAGGTGCATGGCCTCCTCTACGTACCTTCCCCTCCTCCTCCTCAAGAGCTGTGCTCTAATTTGGCGTTACAGGGGATTGTAAACGTCTTTGTTCTTTCTTTTTCTTTTTGCATACTCTGCGTGCACTCAATATTGAGAGTAATTTGAATGATAAAGTGTCTGTTTGAACGGTAGCTTGCACAGGAAATCAAGTTTATCATATCTTTTTATCATACCTTTATAAGGCACCAATGTCAACATATTGAAACAACAGTCCACCGGCAGTGTACAAAGAAGATTTGATTTTACATTTTGTTTTGAAAAAGAAACAAAATAACTGCAGAGTGTGGTAATACCAGCCGAGTTAATTACACAAGTGTAGCCAAGTTGCTTAATCTAACGCGTTGTACTGTGACAAACACAAGCTCCTGCTATACCCAAGGACTCTATTGCAGTAGACGTTTTCCTTCGAAATGCCTTACACATGTTTTTATAGACGTGAGACGGTGTTTAAACAAGAATTGTATCGGCTAACATAACGCACCGTAATCATTCCCTTTCATTAAGTTTTCCCAGTGCACTTGGCGAATTAGCACCAGACTCTACGGATGAAGGACTGCCGATAACAAAACAAAACAAAATATTTTGTTAAAAAATAGGTCTTCGGCTGACACCACGTGCATGACAATAGTGTATCACAATGTGACACAGCCTCTGCGTCACATTGGGATCATAACTTTCCAGTACAACTGTTTCTGTGTCAGTTGTTCGAGCTCCTGCTCTAAATTTCACTGACTGACTCTGCGAACATGCAGCGAGTAATTTGATGATGAGAAATGTTTTCAAGTGGTGCGTGTGCGTAAATGTGCATGCGTCATATGTAAAGGGATCACTACATCGCTGAAGGAGGTGTATTTTATGTTTGAACTTGATGTGAACCGTGCGACCTAGCAGTTATATAAACGCGAAATTTTACTCTCTCCGAATTGATTTTTCGGAATGTGTGGTGTACTCTCAGCGTTGCATATTAGTATCTCCGGTGTCTGATAAGCCTGAATTAGCTCGTGGAGGGATAATTCAGTATATTTAGTCGATAAATAAGCGTGAGTTTTATGGATGTGCACAGCTATAAATCAATGTACTAATTTAGGTATATGGAGCTCCACCTTAAAGAGGACAAAACCTTCGTTCCAAGAATTGAGATTTCATTTCAGACTTTCACTGATGCGAGGATACAACATTAACAGCGCTAATAGGCAGCTTAAAACATGACAAAATTTCTAGATGATGCAAATTTTAACATATTGATCAAAAATAAAGTGTCCCTTTAGAAGAATTACGGAATTCAGTAAACACAGTTTAAAATAGCTGCATTAAGTATGTTACTCGTGCAAACAATGGTTGTACAGAAAATTAAGATGACATTTTCCTATGGTTATATATGAGTACAAAAGAATAATTAGACGTTTTCTGTCTTCTAAGCATCCCCTGCCATTCTGATGCAGCTTTATTCTCTACCTTGACAATGTCACATACCACTGTATTGTTTTGGGTTCTCTACGGTACAAGAACATACGCATACTTACCTAGTAATCAATAGTTTGATTTTCATTGGTTGTACTGGACAAAAAGTCGTCTGCCAAGACCTTATTCTTCTGTAGCGTCAACGTCAGGTCATCGTTGATTTTGAGCATTCATTCTCCAGTCCCTGCTCCTTTCAAACATCCTGGGGCACTCGATCCCATGCTCTGTAAGGCAAACGTTCAGATTAAGTAAAACAGAACACAGATTTTTTGTATTCTGAAAGTAACTAAAACGTTGATTATCACGCACATTTCCCGGACAAGCCGAAAGAAAAGAACGATACAGATGAATATTTTAGACCGAGACCCGACATCTCTGGTTTAGAGGACGACCGGTTTCCCAAAGCCGACCACCAACTCCTTCCTGCAATATAGTGGGAACTGTACTTTTTGTACCCATTAAGCATGCCCTTTGTGCGTAACCCATGACATTTACGTCTCGTGCATGATTTACAGCCGCTAAAGGTGTCAGCCCTACCAAAAACACTTGACGCAAGTTTAAAGTTGGAAGTTCTTCCACGTGGATTTTAGGAAAATGCCAGGTCCCCGCGACGTGACATAAGACAAGTAAATGATAATTTCAAACAAATTCAAAGCAATCCTTTACATAATGGTACCTATTTATCTACATACATAAGTTTCACACGTAATTTAGATCGAAGGCTAAGATGGCATAACAATGATTAATCGTAGAACTATCCTTACAATGTTACTTGTGTCAATTTTTATGAAACCATTTTAAAATGAACGAGCATTTAGCTCCTGCATGGAACCAGTACGAGATCACATCGAGCTGCAGCTCAGAAATAAATCGCAATCTGCTTAATTACCAGTATCTAAAAACAATTTATATATGTTTTCGTGTTTTGCCAGATGAAATTGTTGCCTCAATATCAGATATTGAAGCTTTAGCTCTGGTATAGCTAAGTAATAATAAATTGGTCATGCAAGATTGTTTGTGTTCTTGATAGATTTGCCATTCTTTACGTAAGCATGAAATTACAAACAATCGTGCATTCTTTAAATCTAAAATCTTACGTTGTCGCCTTGTGTTTTATACTCCTTCGAAAATTTAATCTTAACAAAATTCGCCTCCACAAGTTCCTTCCAAAAAGCCCTAGTGAAGCGGCATCCATGGGCGCCGGAAAGATGTGCCTGTTGGTGTGCGGCACCCCATCAATGGACGTACACTGCTTGTTGCTGGCCATCACCTCTTGGATGAACTTCCCAATGTACTCTGAAATTAAAGAACATGCATGATAACATCCCGAAATACACCAAACAAGGCATTCAGCCTAAATTTAGAACTACACTTGCCAAAAGTTAGATCTGTTTTCTTTTCACTTGCTGTGGCATGCACCTTCCGTGCCTTGATGGGGTCACCAAGAAACTTGGATTTCCCCGTTGACAGAGTTCGCAGCGGTCAGTGTTTTCCTGGTAGTGCAGGATTACGAATCAGGTCCTACGGTATAGTGATATTTTATTAAAAAAACATATGTGCCACTAAAATAAGTATTGTATTTTTTGGCCTATAAGCCCCCATAAATGAGTGTTTTCACAAAAAAAAAAAGATTGTAAATCACACCTTGGTAGAAATCCTCCTTATATATTTGTACCTTTTGTGCGACGAAAATGCAGTGATAAGCCTCTTCTTGTTCTCCTTCTCCGGGGATTATTTTCATCATAACAATTCTTATTGGTCTAATTTTAAGGAGGTGGTGGGGACAAGATGGACCCCCCAAGAGAAAATAGTGTCGGAGTATTTCTACTGCTGTGAGTTTACATCGGTGTCTCGCCATCTAGGACTGGTCATTTTATTGACTGAAGCCCAACAAACAATATGCTTCCAAAAAGAACTTGAGTGCCCCTTTGAGCAGAAGGACCCCGTTCATTCATAAGCTTACAGCAGGACGTGCTCGCCGGACCAGACAATCGCCTCCTTCCCATCACCTGACTCGCTCTCTGCGCGTGGTTACGGGAGGGAGCGTAATCACGTGAGTAATGATAGACGTACGATTGGTTTACCGAGTACCTTAGCTTCCACTACACTCTCAGCTTAGTGGTGACAGTGTACACCCCCGATACACAAACACACAGAAATTGGGGTCGCGTGAACCAAGGCCATATGACAAGGTAAGGACTGGGAAACGGTGGGGACGGTTTCCTTAGTTTCCAACAGGCGCAACCGCGTACTGCGAACACGGAGATGCGCTTCGCAATTCATGCAAGATTGTTCGGTAGAAATAACTATTTTCTCCCAAGGAAAAGAATGTCAAGATACACATGCGCACCTCGGGACACCGTGGTGTTTGTTTTTGAGTTGTTTAAGTGTATTTTATTGCTTAGCGGATTGTTTCTATCGAGTGAAGCAGCTCGGCGTTTTCCGCAATTCACGCTACTCCTACTGGAGCCGGCAAGAACGGTGGTTCGAGAGTTCCGGTCATCAGCAGCTCATTTCGTCTTAATGCGAAGTGCGATCATCAACGTGCGGATTGCCAAGACCATGAATATTTTGTTCGGCAGTGCCTATACGCCGGTGATCTTCCTTTGTTAGGGCCTACATGTGACCACTAGCTTCGACGGACTAAAGACACGACGGACCACCTTCTCTTTCATAAGAGTGACAAGGAGCGAACCTCTTGACTATCGGCGACAGGTGTTTTTGCTACGCAATTTGAAGGGTGTCTGAAGTCACCAGACTTGACCTAAAATGGACCGAAAAAATCAACGATTGCACGAAGCAATCTAAACTTTTCGTCAAAGGTGTATTTCACAGGTCCATGTTTTCTTGTAAAATTACGAAGCATAGCAAAGCATAGCGGGAGACGTGTGCTGAAGCAAAATCCCACCAGTATGTCCAAAGCCAGATACCACATATGAGTTGAGTAGTCGTTATTTGCCAAGATTCTGTTTGTTGATTGAGAGTGAAGTGTCAATTATGTCACAGAGCAAAGATAGTGCATTTTCCAGCCATTGTTTCTTGCCCGACAAGCTTTTTTTTATGTGCGAGAATAATTTTATACTTTTGATTGATTTAAATGTCATGCTCTGTTCAACTGTCATGTTCCTTTCGTAAAAAGGTTATTTATTGGACTGTTAATTTAGCAGTACATTTGACCCCAGTGAGCTGAAGAGGGAGGTCACTTGTTTGATTTATAACTTGTAAAACTTTTGGAGGCAATATGGGCATATTGATAACTACACATATTTGTGCCGCAAATGAGGTAGGTCTTAAAACAGTGTATTTTGTTTCAATTAACGTTAAAATATTGGTGTGAACTTAAATGGTGAGGTTGTAAATAACATGCTCCAACAGTAGGGCCAAGTAATCGATGGATTAAACTTCCAATCATTTGATTAATTTCTTTAGTAACTTTCAATGTTTTAGTCAAGATAGGTTGAGTTATGGTTTAGGAGAAGTCGGGTGAACAAAACAACAGTAAACGTCTGGGCCGGCTTGCTAGAAAGAGCGTCTCAGCTGAGACCGGGGAAAATAATATAAATATTTTGTTTTTGTTTTTGTTGCTTTTTTTGTAGAAAGAAAGCCCTGCCAAAGCTAGCGCACGAGCTGAGCTGGATTGAAACCGCGTGTGGAGACGCTCGCGCGCCCCAACATTTGCAGTGCTTCCTTTGGCCCAGTCTCAGCTGAGACGCTGTTCTATACTTAGTCTCACCTTAGCATTGACTACTGTTACCCACATGCCGAAAGCGCGAGCAGTTTGCTTTGCATGAAGCCTCCGCTGGTGCATGAGCGCTCGTGCAGCGAATGCTACAGTCAAGGCAGTCAAGGCTAGCCGCCCGCGCTTGAACAAACTTCGCAGTTAGTTCATGCTAAAGTGAGACGAATCATAGCAAGCCGGCCCACGGCCGGCTTGCCAGATTATCTTCATAAGGCTGCACTCCATGGAGCGAATTAGAGACGAATTAAAGCCCCTCGATATGTTTCCGTTTGTCTTGCAAGTAGCGTCAAATGCGCGAGCGCACGTGGCCCGTGTCTCGAGCGGCCCTTGGAAGCAAATGGCGGCGCAGCACTGAAATGAGCGGCCCTTGGAAGCGAATGGCGGCGGAGCACGCGCTCGTGGCACGTGTCTCGCGCGTTTCCACAACAATGGTTGGCGGTACTTGTAAAAGACGCCTTTATCAAGGGGCTTTAAGAGGGTAACTGCAAAGAAAAAAAAGTGTTTTTTTAAACAGCCTATTTGGGACAAGCATGTCACAAAACAAATCTTCCGCGAAAAAACGAATTTTTTCTAGCAATATTTACGCCACAGGACGTAATTTAGTCGGAGTCACAACTTCTCCACATTTGAAACTCCCGCTCTTTCGACGCGCGCGGAGTGGCTGTTCTACGTCACTCCGTGACGTATGGCAGCCACTCCGTGACGTGTAATAGGAATTTTGTGGCGCGCGATTTAAAACGGACGAAATAGCCGCAAACTAAAATCAGTCTCGCGCAATAAATATTGCTGTAAAAAATTTTGTTTTTGGCGGAAAAATTGTCTTGTGACATGGTTGTCCCAATTAAACTGTTTAAAAATACACTTTTTTTCTTTGCAGTTACCCACTAAGGCGGCAGTCCCACGGCGGCCATCTTGAACAAGCCATTAGTTCAACCGCTAGATGGCGGCACTCATCCATGTGGCCAGAAAACAAGCTCGTGACAGTGATGTTCCTCCTCTGCTCTTAATTTCCTCCTTTCTGCTGCACGCCCGTGCACGTTCAGCGCTCAGCGCGTGCTCCCGCTGACACAAATGCCAGCAAACGTGCCAGTGGTGCTAGCAGTGCCAGTCTGCCAGTTCGCACAGAAGCGGAGCCCAGCTAGCTCATCGACCCGATCGAGAGTGCCTAGCTGGGCAAAATTTGTTCTTTGATACTGGCTTTGTTCCGCGCTGCAGGGTTGGCAAAGCGATTTCGTTAGAGGCTCACAAGCCAGGAGCTATCGTTTTAACTATTCAAGAATTAAAAATATAGTCAATCAATCAGTGAAGAATGTTATCAAACCTTAAAGAACATATATAAGACATGCCTTGTCAGCATTTCGTGAATGAGAGAGCTTTTGCACGACATAAACGTTTAAATTCATTTTGCTGTAAGTCAGAGCGCAGCCGACATAACAGGTAAATGAGGCCAATCAAGCAGAGTCAGAAAACACTATGTCACGGAGCTCAACGTCTTATAGCGCTTTTTTGTCCCCGGTCAAAGCAATCAAGCGCAAACCATGCACCATGGCCTTGCGCTTTTAGTATGCGTGTTTGTGCATTTTGATCTATGATAAAACAAGCAATAGCATATTTTTTTTCAAGACGGGTGTTCAGAAGGGCGTTCAATTTAACTCATCATTTGGATGGTAGTTTGATTAAACTTGATTACCAATTATCTGACCTTATAAATAACCACCTCAATATTGTTGAAATAGTACGCCGAGGTCGAAGATTCTGCATGTTCAAGAAAAGAATAAAAGTTTATTTTTTAGCCCCAGTAACCTAAACTTAAAATTTGTTAGGCGAGTGGGTAGCAGATTTTTAAGTGCTTTTTATAGTGCTTTTGATATTTTTTTAATATTAATTAGGTCTATTGATAATTTGATGTTGAAAAAAAATATACCAGCGTCTTACATGTATCTTTATATACATATATTTTCTGTTTGAATGCAACAGAAATGGAGAATTTTACAGTAACGCTGGCATTGTATGTTAATGAATGTGATCTCAATGATGTCGATGTGAATTATTTGTATTTGAAACTTTTGATGACGTTGATATTAATTATTGTGACTACGATGCTTAGCTAATGTCAATTTGATTATTTTATGTATAATTGCTTTTTATGCTGACACTAGTCCTGTACACCGTTGAATGCTGTAAAAAGGGGCTGATGGCCTGGTCAGAAGACTTTTTAATGCGAAAAGATTATTTGCCCCACTACGAGAAAATCCGGCGTCGGCGTCCGCGGCATGACCGAGAGCGATGGTACCAAAAATGGCCGACGGCGCAAAGAGTAAAAACACGTTAGAAATGCTCAGATTGACGTCAAGTTTCACGAAGGTTCCTGTAAACAAAGTAAATGAATGGCTTTGGAAAGAAACTGAAGTACATTTCGGTCTGGATGGGAATCGAACCCGGCCCCGGGGTGCGAGACGGGCACGCTTCCCCGACTCCACGGCGGCCCCACGGTCCTGGCTGACTAAGGTGTGCCTAGTGCGTGCGTCATTGCACACCGTACACGTCACGTCGCAACCATCTGACTGAGGTGATTCAGCATCTGGCTGAATACAAGGTGGTGCTGAACATTGTAACTGGTAGAAAACGCCGACTTGTTATGTCTGATTTACATGATCCGCTTCTGCTTGAAATGATCAGTTTCGACATCAAGCACCGCTGTTTCCGTCTACAATTATTTTGCAGCACAAGGGACCTCGCAACTGAAAATAGCGAGCAGAATCTCATTAGGAATATTTAGGCGATTCACAAAAGCTATGCGATGGTAGCGGGAACGAGGTGGAGCTCGAGCGGCCGACCGCTCTGCAGAGCCCGGCCACCCTCTCCCTCTTACCGGCGGCCGGGCCGCTGAGTCATGGAGAGGGATTCTCTGTGGGGTGGCGTTCGTTGAAACTATGGCGCGCGCCAGCCAATAGGAATGCATTCATCAAATCGCTGTTACAGACTACAGGCTTTGCTCCATAGGACAGGGAAATTTAGGTGCCGTTTGGCGCCGCTTCAAAGGCTGATAACGCCGGTTGGCTCAATAAAACAGTTAATGCTTTCGCATTAAAAAAAAAAACCGGCAGGCCAAAGCATTCACGTTACCTAGCCACTCCTTCCAGAAGGTATGTGCGGGTAGCGAACCTGCGGCTTCTGAAGAATGACACTCTTTTTATTTATTGCAAATAAACGTATAGTTTGACTAATAAACTTGATGAACGTCATTGAAAACAACCGTATAAGTGAATATTCGAAGGATTTAAAGCGCGTGGTGCGCTAAAGTTACCACTCAAATAACGTGCGCAAGGTGGGTGGTTCGGAAACGTACAAGAAACAAAACAAAAACGCGCGAGCGTGTCGAATTGGGACTCATTTTTGTGACGAAGTGACGAGGCGCCGGAGTGCCTCTCGCGCCAGCTTCTCGTGCAAGCCGCTCCCTAATCTGCTCATGATCGTGATCACGATCGAAGCAGGTGGACATCCGTTTATTCTAGCTAATGCTATGTTCACACTACTAAAGCCGCTCAATCTGTTTACGTTTGTCTTGCAAGTAGCGTCAAATGCGCCAGTGCACAAGGCCCGTGTCTGGTGCGGCCCTTGGAAGGTAATGGCGGCGCAGCGCTGAATTGAGCGCCGCTTTGGAGCGAATGGCCGCTCGTGGCACGTGTCTGGTGTGTTTCCACCCCAATGATTGGCGGTATTTGACCAAAAAAATAAAAACGCCTTTATCAAGGAGATTTACATCTGCCTAAAGCCCCTGGATGTGTTTGCGTTTGTTTTCCAAGTAGCGTAAAACACGCCAGAGCGCGAGGCCCGTGTCTCGAGAGACCCTTGGAAGCAAATGGATGCGCAGCACTGAAATGAGCGGCCCTTCCTTGGAAACGAATGGTGGCGGAGCACCCTCCCGTGGCACGTGTCTTGCGCGGTGGCCAGAGGCATGAAGCCCCTCGATGTGTTTGCGTTTGTCTTGCAAGTAGCGTCAAATGCGCCAGTGCACGAGACCTGTGTCTCGAGCGGCCCTTGGAAGCAAATGGCACAAACACAGCAATGAACGCGCCCTCGTACGCTTTTATGGAAAGATGTATACTCCGTTACTGGCGCGGGCGCGTGGCTTCATTTATGGTTTCGTTTGCGCGAGAACACGTGCAAAGTTCAAAGTTTACGGGACATTCGTGGTTCGAATGAGGCATGGAATCCAGTTCAAAGAGTAGATTTGCATGCGACATATGAAGCACAGATGTCCTGCGGACTAAGTTATAACTAGGACTGGGCGTCAATTTTAATCGAATAATTAATCAATGGACCTATTGCTATATTACCCAAGCATGAAGGAGAATGCTGGGATTGGTGTTCCACGGGCCACACACGCACGCCTTCCCCGTATAAAAGATTCGAAGTAACATAACCAAACTAAAGCGTTGACGAACGCGCGTGCAAGATGCCATTTGTTTTAGGCCTTTTCTTTAGGACAGTTAAACGTTGGGACAGTTACTGCTGCAGACGCCAGCACGTGCGGCGCGTGGAACACCATTCCCTGCATTCTCCTTGATGGTTGCGTAATTTAGTAATAGGCCTATAGGTTCAGCTGCGCTAAACGGACAATCGCATGGCGTTGAAGTGGCTGGGGGCACATATAACCTTCTCCACTTCTTTCGAGTCACACATCTCGCCCCTACAGTTTACTTTAGGTCAAAATTTCACCTAAAGTTTGCTTTCATACAGGTGTACTCGTACACGTGCGTGGTGAAAGCGTTAAATTTTTAATTTTTCCTTTGCCAAAATTTAACGGATTAACTGGTTAAAAATTTAATCGCGATTAAATCATTAATTGATTCATCGGTAGGTTATTAGATCAAGTGCCCAGACCTAGTTATAACGCAACGTAGGAAAACATAAGCAAACGCCCCTGTGTGAGTGGACATTGCCTCGTTCAGCAGTTTGAAGAGCAATGGCCGGGCTAGAGTGAACAGGCGCGATCTCTTACGGCCTTTGCACCGGGAGTATAGTTGTTCCCTGCGGCGGCAGCTTGGATGGGTCGCTGTAACCCTACCGATCCTACAGCGCTTTAATTCCTTCTGAGAGTCACGTCCTCCTCACCGTGTTGTCCTCTTTGCTCCGGGGCTGAGTTGGATAAGTTTATAGAGTAATTAGACCTACAGGTTGTGAGGCCGGCTGCCTTCAGGGACTTATGCGGAACACGTCTTTCTCTTCGTCTCCTTAAGAAACAAATTTGTATAGACAAGCATTGTATTATTGTAAGCCGAAACTTATTTCAATCGGCTCACTACAGTTATTTCAAGCAAGTTTAATTGCACACATTTTTAATCGCAGTGGTCGGGGAACAGTTGTTCAGGATGGCTCAGGCAGCGTTGGGCATGGTTGTGTGGTCGCACCCCTACGCGGCTAAAGAAGTCCCATTGCTCCTCGGCGAGAGTGAAGGCCACAAGGAAACCGCTCTCTAGCCCTGTCATGCAAGAACATGGCAGGGCAGCACTGAGCAACTCGCTTGATTTTATTTCGCATCACTCATTGCCGGGACTCCGAAAAACGAAAGAGAAGCGCGAGGAAACTTCACGAGTTGTGATCCTGGGCCGGCTTGCTAGAACAGCGTCTCTGCTGAGACGCGACTGTCTTGAGACGCGGCTTGAATCCCGCTCAGCTCGAGCGCTGACTTTGGCATTGCTTTCTTTCCCACAGTCTCAGCTGAGACGCTGTTTCAAGCAAGTCGGACCTGGCTGCTTATAACTTGTTGCAAAGGACAAGGGTCGTGGTTGGTGTAAAGCGCAAAGTGGAAGCTTGGAGTCGTTGCATTGTTAAACCAACACCATGAAAGTTGATCGTTTTACACTGTTCTTATTTGAATAAATATAATAAAAATTAATCCAAAGAAAGACAATTCAGTGAGGGTTTCGCACATGTGCAACGCTTTTGATAGAGCACTTCATGGAAAAGGGGTTTATTAGACCCTTTTCCTGAGCCTCAGATTTGAGTCACGATGACTGGCTGTTTGTTTCCGTACCAGTCACTGCGGTTTGCACATAACGCTCTCTGTAAGTTGTCTATGAGTAGAGTAACATGAAAACTGAAAATCTCAAATCTCTCCACGATGGCGAACAAAACAGAACCAGCGCGGTTGGAAAGCTGGAACCTTAAAAAAAATTGTTTGTTAAAAATCTTGGAGTGAAGGGAAACAAATTCCCCTTCGTCGTCATCATCAGATGGAGTTCAATATTTGCACCTTTCGTGGTGTCGGAACATGGCGGGCAGCATTGAATAGCTTATTTATGCGCACTAGGTGTTTTCGAGAACTTGCTCGCGACCCTTGTGACGCGCTTCTCGTTTTCTTTCTTTTTTTCTTGCAAGATTAACTGACTCACTGCAAGAACGAGGAAGTAGCGCGAGGAAATATTTGATAAAAGAATCCTCTGCGTCAGGGACAGAATCAGCGCCACTTTGCCTGAACTTCTCAACCTCGAATTTCAGCCACCTTTCAAAAGATGGCGCAAGTTCGCGTCGTCTGCTACAACATAGGTTATTTTTATTATTTAGGACAATTAGTATGCTTTAAAATAATTGCAATCATAGGCAGTGATTTTAATTAGAACGATAAAAGCTCTAATTAAAGAATCGTTATTTAAATAGCTGTCCTCTTCTTTGAAACCGGTTTCTTGCGTACAGAGTCGAGCTTCAAAATAGTCCCATGATTTAAAATTATTTTAAACAAATCTGAATATGAATTTAAAAAAATCACGCTTCAGGTGAACCAGCTCAGTTCCTCTAGCATACAATTAAAACAAAATTAGATCAGATGCCAGAACGCTGTCTGAGAAAACCAAGAACGCGTTAAGGGAATTCTTTAAAATTTTATCACAATCAAGTTGTGTTTACAAAAAAACGGGTGGCGTTGCACTTCTAATATTTTGTATGCGGAGTTCCTATATTTACCAGGAGCATGCCCTTAAATGTCGTTGCTGCGTTATGATGTGACACTGAGTTACGAGACTTCAAAATTGCATAAAAAAGGCTCTTTTTGAATAAATATTAAAAAATGTGAGTGTGCTAATTCAGAAAAACACGTATACAGGGAACTAGACAAGTCCTTCATCTTTTAATAAAAAAAATAAGAACGCGTCTTGGATGCATTACAAGTCTAGAAACTTGGAATGCATAGAGGTATGTCTTTGAAAATATCAAAACTTGCACTTTTTGTTTTCCTATTGTGCGTTAAGTTTTAAAGCATGCGTATCATATTTTGCACTAAAAGAGTAATGATGAATTGGCAATTTATTTGCAATAAGAACGAAATACGTAACACGCGAAAAGACGCGACATTTGCACCGCAAACAGGAGCGTTAGCACAGCTGCCACCGGTATTATGGTTGGGGCCGTGGGACCGCCGCCTTACCGCCTGATGGCACGCTCGCTTTGCGCGCGACGTAGCAGCCACTGTGCTGATGCCACGCGCAGAGCAAAAGCCGCCGGGCGAAGCTCGTCGGTTATTCGCAGCATATTCGTCCGATGGAGTTCAGCCTTTAGCGTATACTGTGAAAGAAAGCCTGCCGAAGCTTGGGCGCGCGAGCGCTTGAAACTCGGCTTCACGTGCCACCTAACTCGCGCGCAGGCTTCTGCAGTGTGTATTCGTTCACAGAGTCTCAGCCACGGTGTAAGATATCTTACACCGTGGTCTCAGCTTAAGACGCTGATTCTAGTAAGCTCGCCCAAGCATCTTGTTAAGCATCTTTTTCTTTTTTAGAAGGCAGTTTTTTTTAGAATACTAAAGTTAATTACAGCGAATCTGTTTATGGCTAGGCTTCCGTGGATTGTTCGTGTGCGTGACCAAAAACTCTACGCTCACACCTCCGCATGCGCCGCACGAGCACGCCTTCCCGTATTAAAGATTCGAAGTAAATAACCGAAATAAAGCGTTGACGAACGCGCGTGCAAGATGCCATTTGGTTTTAGCGTTTGCTTTGGAACAGTTACTGCTGCGGACGCGGGCACATGAGGCGCGTGGAAAAGCATTTCCTGCATTCTCCTTGATGCTTCGGTAATTTAGCAATAGGTCTATTTCACTTCTTTTATCTCGTCGAAATGGGGAGACCGCGTATAATCCAGACTCCTGAAGAACAATGCTCTACGAAGAGCAACTGCGTTAACGGCACCGAGAATTTTAGCGGCGGCGGCGGGCGGCAAACACCACCGATGACGATCGCGCACAAAATCAAAAAGCGCCTGCGGCAAACTATACTTTGTTTCATACTTAGCGTGCAACGCTGTCAAAGCTACTGGCGCGAGCGCGTGGCTTCATCTGTGGTTTTGTTTGCGCGAGAACGCGTGCAAATTAACAACGAGATCAAGCCCCACGCTCGCGCCAGTAGCACTGACAGCGTTACACGCTAAGTATGAGGCAGAATATAAGACGATTTACGATAAGGAAAGAGGGACATTGAAGACAAACAGACAAGACAGACAGATTGTTTGTCTTCAATGTTCCTCTTTTCTTATCGTAAATTAGAAACCAACACGCTCAACCATCTAAACTAGACGAGACGACGAACATCGCGGGGCAGAGAACGCATCCAAAAGACGCAGGTACCATGTTGCTACATTGGACGACTTTAATGGAGCATACGCTAAATTCTGTGGCATGTTTGTTTGTGTGCTAATAAACTTCTGCAGGTCATCCAGCTTCAGAGTGTGAAATGGCTCATGATTTGTATCTACAAAATAAGGAAATATATTTCGTTGGAACAGAACGTTTTATAAGGTTTTGTTCTGTTGGTGGAGGGCCATTATAGAAAAGTAAATGTAGAAAAACGGTAGACCTTTATGATATTTCATACTTGGAGAGCAAGTGAACCGCTTAATCATTTAGTTGATTAAAAGACCACGAATATTAAAGCTATAGTTTATTTTTATATTCATTATTCAAAAGCGTAAAACTGACTGTGACTGAAGATAAAACGTAAAGGAATATTTCGAATCACAGTGGAATGAAGTGAGCCTGTGGGAACTGGTAGAGCTGTGGCCTCTAGAACCCTTCACATGAATTCAGGCACTCGCATCTCTCTTTCAGAGACCCCGTGCCATGCCCAACGCATGGGATACCATCAAGTTCCTACCCGGTTCACAGCTTGCGGTAGTGGATCCCGGCCCTCAATTTTGATTTTATTTATATTCATTCGAAATTCGTAATAACATGTAATGACGGTACAACTTGCATCGCATACTTTTTTATTTACCTGCATGTAATATTGACTTAATTTTCCACGGTAAATGTGGCTTGTCCACTGCAACTTTCTTCTAGGATGTATTTATGGTGTTCTACTGAACACTACAAATAAATCTGAAAAGAAAGCTGCTTGCCCGTTCAAATGCCCGCTAACATAGCTGCCGAAAATAGTACATCCCGAGGTAAAAATCCGATGCCAGAAATTGAAATCGCCAGCACATTAGGTTGGGAGGCAATATTTGATAAACCAATGACTAAACTTAGGTGCCAATACTGGTTTCAAGACTCACAACCAACAGTGGTCCAATGATGCCTTAAGTATTGGTCAAATTGTGACCCACCGTCGCCTTAAACGTTGGTTAAATGGCGATCCAACGGTGGCATGAATTGATGGTCCAATGTTGGTTTAAATATTGGTTGAACCGTGGTTCAACATTGGCCTTAGTGAATGGTCCAACTTTGCATCGGGTAGCGCTTTCGTGAAAACCAACGTTAGGCCAATATTGGAGCCAATTTTTGCCAGTGGTGGGCCGATGTTGCTCCAACAGTGGTCTGCTGCTTGGGTATGTTTCCAGCGGGAATGTATCGGCAGCATGAGATCATTGTGGCGTATGCTATTTCTAGCACTTGAGACATGGGCAACGGAGGACTCGTAGCCGGTTTAATGAGATTTAGTTACTTTTTTAGAAAAGGAACGAGTAACGGTATTTAGTTACTTCTAAGGCCAAGTAACGAGTAACGGTATCTCGTTACTTTTGAGGAGTAACGTGTACAACACCGCTTAAACGGCCTTGTTTTTATTCTAGCCTGACTATGCGTCTATTGCGACCAAGACAGATGGGCAACCCGAAAAACAATTGAACAGTGTGACAGTACACCAACATATATCGCTGAACACGTCAGTCGAACAGTTCGACTGACGTGTCCAGCGATAAACGTTGCTGTACTCAACTTTACAGCTGGGAATGTCCTTCACCTAGCGAGTACAATCAGGTTCGTTGGTTGAACTTTCTAGAACCGGGTACGAACCGAATGTAAACACGGAGGTTGCAAACACGGGAATGCACATAACCCATTACTCGCTGTTCTCAATGAAGGCGCAGTTCCCGAACATTCACCAGCTCTTCCTGAAGCGCAACACTGCCGTTCCTTCGAGCGCGTTGGTAGAACGACGCATCAGCGTCGCCGGAGATGTATTTTCAAGGAAGCGGGGAAACAAAACTGATGAAAACTTCGAGAGGCAGCTGCTGCTTAAGTGCAACGACTACTAAAAAGAAAACAAACCATGAAACAAAAACAGTTGTGTATTTGGTCGTCAAAGTAACGTGAAAAGTAACTCGTTACTTTTGAGGTAACTCACGCGTTCCTTTTGAGAATCGGTAACGAGTAACGTATTTAGTTACTTTTTGAGCAAGTAACGAGTAACGGTATTTAGTTACTTTTTGGGGTAACGTGTACATGTCTGGCCGCATGTCACCGAGTCCCAGGCCGCATGCGTTTGTGGGTCCCGTGTTTAAGAACCCTGATCTATATGGATATAAGGTCAGAACCTAAAATCACATGACGTGGAAGGCCAATGGTTTTAGTAAAACTTCCAAGTGGTATAAGTGGCTTGTTGGTGAACAAAAAGATGAGTTGTAAAGGTGTGTGCTCTTTATGTAACTGAAAAATGCGCTCATTCTCGAGGTGTTCTGAGTGATACGCAGGGAACTCGCGTAGGATGTTATGTATATGCTAGAATTCTATGGAAAGGCTCACTGTCCAGAACCTTTTTCATGCACAAAATATGACCTTGCGTAAGATGCGCATGACCTAACCTTAGTGTATACAAAACAACTGTGGAGAACATCTCCTTAAATGTCAAGAAAGTGCGCGAACCTTTTTGTTCTGACTCAAACACTGATCTTGTTGTTTTGTTGTAGTATTTCTCTCGAGGAGATCCCGTGAGATTATAAAACACACGGCACTTGGCAATAAAATGACTCCTCCAAAGGAAAATCATTTGGGCGTTCTTGACGTTTCGTTTAAACATCAGCAAGGGATGGAGGGCAGGAAGAAATGTCAGAGAGACATACCACATGTCGAAGAAGAAATAAATAGACCACTACAAAGTGACTGTTTTCCTTGCCGTTGCAGTTTTGTACGTCCCGAGAACATGAAAAAGACGTGATTTGCTTTCAAAGCCAAGGGCACAAAGCCCGAAGCAGCTGTTCACCACCTAGCGGTTGAGAAGTAAAAATAAATATTTGTACGGTCGCGAAGGCTAAAGTTGTTTTCAGTAAATAAATTTCACGCGTTTGCCGAGGTTCTTGTGTTAAACGATATATTACATTTCTTAAAGTTCCAACGTAAATTTCGGCCAAACGTTCAACCAGTAGTTTGGTTTTTTCGGGCATGAGCGGAAATCGAAACCACACGGCGGAAGAGGCTAGCAAACTATACTACAAATTCAACGCTTGTATGTTGGCGTTTATGTTTGGTAAATATTGTTCAAAGTTCGAACTATCGGCGGATAAGTCGAATTTCGAGGTTACTGAAAGGTTTACGGCATCCCCAGTTATTAGTTGTTTCTGTAATCCTGATCTGTAACCCTGATTATCAAGTATTTATTCGCAACACTATTGCTACTTTAGTAGAAAAATTTTGTCGCCATTCCAGGTTTTAAGAGTTAAACGCTTGTTCACATCTACATATCAGCGCTAAATCAGCACTAGGAGCACTGATGCTGCGCTGACTTGAACAAAAATTAGCAGTGATGCAGCGATCTGTCAGCGCTGCATAGGCGAGGGCATTGCATATTTACGGCGCTGACGATTAGCGTTGAGGTTGTGCTCCGTTGTATGTGTGGACAGGCCTTTAGTGGCCAATCCAAAGCGATCAAAATCTTCGACAATTATGCGCGCAGACATCTCTGAAATGTTACTGCCTCGAAACTCTACCAGACATTGACAAAGAAGCAAGGAGACTCGCGAGCTGGTTAAAGTGAAACATTAGAAGAGAACCCGTAGTCTCAGGTTCTAAAACGTTTTTTTTTATAACATCTTATTGTGTAATCGGCATTGCAATGCCGGTATAGCCTTGCAACCTGCCATCGTAAACCCTTTTTGTGTAGTGGTGTATGAACAGCGTCTAGGCAGTACGTCGGTATTGGGACATTACTGAAATTTTCACCGGAGAAAGCATGTATCAATGGTGGTTCAGTAGAGCAACCTGCTTACCAATCTTGGCTATGCCATTGTATAAAGTGTTCAATGATAGCTCAATTTATTCATTAGCCAACCAATATTAGAACTGTGGCATAAACTGGGTAACGTAGGCTCTGTCCGTTACATCGGCTTGCCAATATTCTAAGAACGCTGGCAAAAATTGGCGAACGTTGGCCTGTCAGTATCATTCGTTTACCAACGGTGCGAGAACACTAGAGTAAAATGGCCAATGCTGACCCGTCAAACTCATTGGACTCGTCAACATTGAAAGAACCCTGGCAAGAAATGGCCAATTCTGGCCAGTCAGTATCCTTGGCAGTGTATGCATTGAAAGTAGGTTGAAATGGGCTGGTAAAGATTTGCATGTCAAAATTGGGTTGTGGTGTGGGATATTTATAAAGCGTGGTTGGTCAGCCATTTAAAGTTGCGACGAGTCACTCGCTGTAGATGAGCAATTTAGCCAGTGCAGTACAACCGCAAGCCTGGGGCGTGTAACGCACCACGGCGGCGATACACGACCGCACGCCGGTACGATGCTCATCCAGATCGAAACGGGCAGGGGGTGGGGCTTGAACCCAGGACCCTCGGGTTCCTGCGCGCAGCTTGCTCACTCCACGCGCGTCGAGCTGGGTGTGCGCTTCAGTCCACTCGGCTACCGATCCCCCATGTCATGTCATATAGCCTCTGGCCAGTGTTTGTTTTAAATTCAAACAGCTATTTCCAAAGGGTTTATTTCTGAAGGACATCGTCTTCAAAGCATGTTTATCGGGCTCGGTCACAATTAGGCATCATTCACACAGTCGCTTTTTCCCCGTCCCGTCGATAGCGCCGAGCGGCGTTCCCGCCGGGGGAGAGGGTTTTCCGACCGGTTTGGAATCCAAATCGCGCCGTAGGACCCGAAGTGCGTCGAAAGACGATGTTCTACGTCTCCGGCAATGACAGGAGACGGGGTGCGCCGGAGTTCCGCCCCAACGGGGGAAGACCAATCCCCAACTAGGAACATTTCGCTGAATCTGGCGGATTCTCAAAAGTTGGGGGACCATGGGCATGGCCGCGGGAGTGGGGATTGACCGTACCATGCTCCAACGACGAAGCCAACGAAGCTCTTCTCGGGAAGGAGCAGGACGACGCGAGCGTTGTGTGATGTTTACGGCTCTTGAACAACGGGCATACAGAAATTTGGATTTACCGCTGAGCTCCTGCTCGAAATGGTGAGACCGCATCGGTTCCTTTGCGATAGACGTAAATGCGATTTTCAGGAAGAACAGCAAGAAAAAGAAAATACGGTGGTCGATCATCGGGGAAGAAATGTGGCGTAAAGAGTGATTGATGTGAAACGTGCTCGCAGTGAGTCTTGTCGTTTTTGTTTCGAAACGTAGAAACAAATAAAATGTTTTCAAACATGCAAGGTCGTTATCGCCGACCCAAACGCAAGCTCCAAGGAACAAAACAGTTGTGGCGGCGCCCATCGACGCCGATCGTCCGCTACATTTGGTGATCGACGCCGCCACAAAGTAGTCACTTTATAGTCATAAGGGGGTTACAAGATTGGTGGTAGAGATCAAGGGAAGTGTGAAATTGCGCACGAAATGAATGGGTTATACCGGTTATACAGTGTTACGGGATACAAAAAGTTCGACTCAGAATTTCATGGGTTGAGAAAGGTTTATAGGCTGGGTGGCGCAAGCTACCATCTAATATGGAGGGCACAGCCGCTAGCATCTATTCATTCATGTAGTCACTGCCGACAGCTCCGTCGCCGCTGGTTCGAACACTTCACCGTCCCTGCACCATCCCGAGTTCCGGCACGGCGCTGGCGGCGCTTGCGGCGGGACAGGGCCGAGAAGTTGGCTGTGTGAATGAGGTCTAACTATAGAACTTGGACAGTTTCGCTATTGTTCGGCTAGTCAATACTTTGTTTATTAGGGAACTACAAAAGAGCTTCGATCACGGTGAATAGACCTAATTTACTGACATGCCCTTGAATATTTAGTTTTATCTACGGGTTTTACCAGTAACGCAAAAAAATGCCTGTATTGTTCTGCGTAATACGCATTTATGAAGTCGTCTTTTGTTCGTAAACTATAAGTTGTTTTAGACTAGAACAATATTTTATCATGAAAAGGGTCCAATACTCAAAAGGTTAAGAAAACCAAGAAAATAAATAAAACTTTTTAGGAGTTCTCTTTAGGTATATGACAATAGTGAATGTTGTCAAGATTTGACAGTTAACGGCTTAGTCGAAAAATTTTAAAATCACAATTTTACTTATTTTTACAGTTTTTCATTCTTGGGGGTTACGTACCGTGTGAGAGATAAAAACAAAAGAAACACTAAAATCTACGATATCATTAGATCCATCGTTCCAAGAGTTGCTGTGAGGGAACTGGGTGCAAACGAAACACGCTAAATTCAAAATATATTACATCGCAATCAGTGGTCTGCCCTAAAGTGAAACGCTCAACCGGTAGTAAAAACAAAGTGCAAACATCACATAAAATATATTTTTGGAATAGTTGATGGCATGCAGGCAATTTTGAAAAGAACAATTTTATTTTATGTGGTTCGATAATTAATACTGCTGAAAGCGGAATTATATCCCGAATCTTTTTGATTTTTTAAAATAGCCGTACTTCATTTTTATCTAACGTATTTTCAGGCAGGCACCTCTGCGGTTTCGAAAAAAACTTTATAACGATCGTCTGTCTGATTTAAGAATACGCTTGCACCTTTTGGGACCTTCATACAAAGTCAAGTATACTCGAGTCTGAACGCCTGAAACGAGCAGCGCTGGTTTGTCTGGCAACTACGATTTTTCTACTTCCGCCTCGAGATCGAACTAAAGATGGCGCTATTGTCGCGCTATCATCACCAGCGAATGTATGAACAGGAAGGTGGCTTCCCGCATAGGCTATCTGCGGTCGCGGCCAAGAACCTGCAGAATATTGCGTTTATTTCCTTGTAAGGTATCACTTCGAATGTTTAACCAGAAAATGCTTCGATAATGCTGAGTGCCTCAGTGCAATACCTATTCCACCGAGGTGGGGTAAGTTTTCACCGATATCCAGCGGCCGTCGCCCGGCACGCTGAAGAAAAAGTGGTTCTCGAAGTTGAATTCAACGAAGGATCTTTCGATTCACGCGATGGCTTGCTCAAAACATTTCACCCCCAAAGACTTCAAACCAACGATGCATGACAACCGAGGCAAATGGAAAAAGAAAATTGTGTACATAAGTGTCACGAGTGGTCCTAGGTAGAGTACGAGCAAAGCGTGCGCGTTGATTCTCGCGGCTGGGCAGTGTGGTCGTCCTTAGGTGTGGGTTCTCCCGCTGCGGTGTTTTTGGAGAGGCTGCGAATGTCACACGCTTATTGCTGCGTGCGAATCCGACTTTTGAAACGTTCTAGAAGTGTCACTCCTACAAGCCCACCTACACTCATGACCACGGTAAAGGAGGCATCAACTGCAGCGGAATTGACTCGCTCAGTCTCTGGGGTGTGCGTCGCCTGCAGCTGATCAATTTTCTTGACGTTCGGTCGAAAGTAGGTAAATAGGGCTGATGGCAACTCGTCAATCTACCGAGGGAGCAAGACGGACTATCGAGCCTAATGAATTGCTTGTTAACATTCCATGAATTTTACTTACCCTCCGTGTGACAAAGGTTTCGTGCCAGTTCGCTAGTAAAACCGAATTTTCTACAGGAAATCACGCTACAAAAAACAGCATGATTTCATCTCGGCTTTTAAAGCATTCACAGCCAGTATTTGATTTCGGGAAATAGACCACTTTTAGTTTACCAGTCTGTGTTGAAATAATGAAAAAGCAAGCGTCATAGCATCCTATGCAAGAAACATAATAGGGAACGAATCACTTTAAGAGATTATTTCACCAGTAATTACATACACATGCAATAATTTATGCTAGAGATAAGTTAGGTTAAGGTATGTCAAGCTAATGCCTCTGTAGAAATTGACCACATTAGAGATGTCAGAAGTGCTTAGAGAAAAGAAGGCAATTACACGGTTCTAGTACCATTGCAAAAAAAATATTGGAGGGGGTACGGCTGGTTCTTCTTATGTTCCAACGCCGCTTGACCACATCTGTCTACGGTCTACCTCACCTCTGAAAAACGCTTTCGGCGGTGGGAGTTGCAAACAATAGTGGCTACGTGCAGGGCAAGCACACGAAAGTTCATAGAATCGTGGCACCGCTCGTGACTTCAGATCCACAGTGATGCTGGGATCCTTGCTGAGAACCGACAACTGTCTCGGCACGTAACTCCGCACGTGTATGCTCGTCGACGTGGACTTTGGGTCCGAAACGCACAGGGACTCAATAATGTGCCCGGCATTCACAAGTTGTTCACCTTCGACAAAGCACCGCTTTCCGCCAGCAATGAACTCTATGACAGTATGCTATGACACTTAAACTGAAACAAAGAACCGCATCACAACGCCCACCACAGCAGCAACAATATGTAATTATCCTGCTTGGTATTCCTCGCCTGCGCGTGTTTCCAAGTTCGTGGAACGATACAATCTTTTCAAATAAACAAGCATTTACAACGTAAATAGCGGAGCTTACCTGAAAACACGCCTTCATCGTAGCGGAGATCCCATGCTTCAAAGTGCGCCGAGAGCAGACGACGTCCGCTGGTATCCACACTCGCTAGTGTTTCCAACATCGGCCGCACGGTGGCGACTCTATTCGCTCTCGAGGCAAATCTCTCCTTCTATATGTGCTAAGTTAGTGTAGCCCTCTCTTGGAAACAGTCGAAAATATCGCAGATTGCAATTGTTTCACAACATACTTAATTACAAAAATGGCATCGATCAAATGCAATACATGAAAGGACCAACCTATCTGTCTCCCCGCAAAGACGTAATCTTAGAATATACCTTTAAAATGGGCAAGGTTCCGGTACTGCATTTTATATCACCATTCTAGCCGCATGTTTGAGCGGTTTCTCTACACTCACCTTCATATTGAGACGCAATGGTGACTAATATGCCTTGAGATTATTTTGCATGCTTAAAAAATGTCGCATTGTTGCAACCAAATTTCAGAAACTATTTGGTGACCTAATTTCTCTTGCATCTCTGCGATAAATGAAGTGAACAGAGCTAATCGAGTCAATAGGTTGAATGGACTGAGTGGATGCAATGCATATTCTGCATGGAGGGAGTGAATAGAGCTAAAGCAGTGAATGAGCGAATGAATAAAGTGAGTAAGTGAGTAGAAAAGGGTAAATGAATGAGCAAAGTGGATTGAATGTGCAAATGGAAGTGAATGTGCAAATTGAAGTGAATAAGCAAAATAAGGTGAATGAGCAAAATAAAGTGAAGGAGCGAAATGAACTGAAGTGAATTGAATGAGAAACTTCATTTGAATTAGTAAAGTGGAGTGCATAAGCAAAGCGAATGAGATAAGCAATATGAATGTGCAAAGTGAACGAGCAAAGTGAATGAGGTTAGAAAATAATGAGCAAAAGTGACAATGAGGGAAGCAAAGTCCATGCGGAAAACAAAGCAAATGAGTTAAGTGAGGTGAAGCCAAGTAAGCGAAGCAAAACAAAGCGACGCAAAGCAAGGCAAGGCAAGCAAAGCAAAGCAAAGCAGAGCGGAGAGGAGCATCACTCCGCTCCGCTCGCTTCTGCTTTGCACTTCTTTGCTTTGCTTCACTTCACTTCACTCATTCAGTTTGCTGCCCTCATTCACTTTATTCATTCACTTTTGAGTGCACGCTCAAGCAAACATACTGCAGGTTTTTCATTTTTTTTTTCTTCAGATGTACATGGTATTCCGGCAGTTTCGCTGTTACGTTTTTCGAGTGACGTCAACAAGAGCTTTAGGCCGCAGATTTTAAAACCCGACGAGCAGGCAGAAAGGAAGAACACCACTCATCACCTATCCTTTGTTTTCCTCCTCGCTGTTTCTCCCGCAACGGGAAAGCAGGAAACAACCCCCAGCCTTCTCACGTCCTGTTGAGGATCTGAAAAGTTCAGTCCAGCGGCCAGTCAGTAATCTCTCTAAGCAATGCAAAAACCGCGCCTTTTTCTGTTCCCGAATGCCCCCCCCCCCTTTCTCCCTTATATCTTTGGAGCCACCTCTTCGCCCTGACCCTCTGATTTGAACGGCCCTAAGCCGATGGTGCGGTGACAGCTACGTGCTCTTGGAATCAGTAATGCATCTGTCTATCTGCTCGTCTATACCCGGTTACAGGTCATGAAGGCAGCGGAAAATGCCTCTCAAAGGGATTCTTGCACTCCGCCGCCACCAATCGCGTCCCACCGTTTCCGTGACGTCACGACCTGCGCGAACCTATCTTGTTCTTGGAAACGAATATTTTCAACGTGGCTGCCGGGCAGATTTTCTACGACTCAGAATCTCGCAGCAATTATTCTGCTCAATTACCGCGGTTCTACATTTACTCGAGGCGTACGTCGTTAAGTCGCAACCACGTCCACTTTTTTCGCAATAGGTTCTGAGCGACAGCGTTAGGATCCAGCGATGGTATTGCCATCGAAAAGTTCGAGATGGGCGTAAGGTTTATCATCGCTGCGTCGGACCTCGTCTGCTTCTTCGTTTGCTCTCATGTTGCATATCGACATTGTGACGGCATCGAACGTTTTTCGCAGTGGTTTCCGTAGAGCGACGTTAAAATGGAGTGGTCATCAAACTCTTCTTTATAAGTGTAGTGGGCTGTGTGGGATTGGCATGAGTGAACCGCAAACACAGTGAGTGTCTTCACTCGATTTCGAACGTGTCTTTGCTGGCGTTAATAAATAGCCTGTTTATTGAAATGACGCCTTCGAAGCAGTATGCATCCATCTGCGAAAAGTGGCGTCCCTGTCTAGTTTCCGCGTCGCAGTCAGCTGCACGGTAATCATATGCTCGGATGCATCCTCGTTCGCAATATTGAGCTGTGACATGCATGTGACATAAAATAATGATGGCAGTAACGCGTATGTTACAGACCTTTAATTGATTTTGTTTTGAACGTTAACAAGCTGATGTCTTGTTTCGAAAACGTTTAGAAAATTTGAGGAAGAAGGTTTGGTTCTCTCAAATGCTTTCGAACATTCTCATCGCTCTCAGAGCGCCTATCACTCCGCATGTTTAGGCTCGAAACCGGCACGTGACGCGTACTCCCAATCGCGTCGCGGCGTATTGTTCACAAAGGTATACCGGTAAACACGCAACAAATTTCCCAGTTTAGTTTAGAAGGAGCATTTTGTCCACACTATTGGACTGCAGCAAATGGTTCAATAATTTGTAAAAGTTGTAAAGTATGCCAATAAAACTTTACTACAAGGCCTTCCTTCAATACATGAATTGTGGTTTCTTATATGCGAAATATTTAAATAATAAGTTTCTTAAACATACCGAATACTCAGACATAGGCGGCATAATGGTTGTCTTTATAACAATAAAATCGACGACGTTAGAATCAAGCAACGGCTCGAACTGCCGATTACATGTGTGACGTACGTTTATCGCTACATTATATACCAGGCCGTAGCCGCGAACGAGCTCTTCAGATTCTGCCATCGTCTTTTCGGTCTACCTTGGCAAATTGAGACTCGTGTAAAAAACAAAAGAAAAACTGCTTTGAGGCAACTTCGCAGTCCTTATTGTGAGAATTCCAAAGAACCATCAGAAAAGGAGTCGCTGTCGTTTCGTTGACATGCGTTTCATCGACACATTCTATCAATAACATTTTATCGATACTCGTTTCATCTACACTCATCGTTTTATTGACACTACCGCTAGATGCTGTGAAGTTTCATCGTAGAAGAGCAGTAAGCTAGGCGAGTTAGGAACGTTGAACATGGTTAAAGAACGAGCACAAAGAGACGAGGACAAAAGAGGAAGGAACACAGAACACAGAAAAGCGCGCACTCACAACTCTAGTATATTAGGTAGAAAAGAAAGATAAAGCACAATATTTTACAGGGGACAACGGCACCATGGGGTAAACAGTTCAGTCGCAGTTAAATGTTCGCAAGAAGGCAACAAAAGTAACGGCAACCTTTACTTTTGAGAAGCCTAAGGGGGGCGATGGAATTCTTAGACCTTTTCCTCTCGTTGCACGCCGATCACTTGTGCTGGTCATTCTCACCACGTTCCAAAAGGTATTCTTCACTACGCATCCTCGCAGTCCAAGGTAGTGAAGAGAGGCATTGCTATCTCTTTACCTCACTTCAGCCCTAAAAAAGTCATGTTTTCATGCCATTCACCGGAGTTTCTTGCGCCAAATCGATAGACTAAAATATTCAGAGTTCACCAATCAAGTCTTAATTGAAGTGATAGTAACTCTGGTAAAGAATGTAAAAGGGGGTGAAAAAACTAGGCGTTCCATTGACAAAAACCGGGTGGTTTTTGTCAACATAATCCAAAACATAATCTAAAACAAGTGGCAAGTAGGTATGGTGTGCTTGTAGTACTATCAGCCCCTAAAAAAATGCGACAAATTTGTACTAAGGTTCGTGAAAAAGCGGGAAAATTATCAAAAAAACACGTGCCACAAAAAACATGCGCGGCCTTTTGTTCCCTGTTCATCGGGCGTTGTATATAGCATTCCTCTTTCATGTGGAAGATGCTATGTGGGACAGTACGGGACGGTGTCTGAATGACCGGCTACGAGAGCATAATCTTTCTTTAACATCCACTGTAGGAGGTCACCTTTCGGTGCACTTTAAGACCTGTACGTGCACACCATCTTTAGAAAAAACATCAGTCATTCGTCGCTTTAAAGAAAAACAAACGCGTGAGGTGCGCGAGGCGTTCACCATCTTGAGCCTGGCCGATCGCTGCGTTAGCCAGCCGTCGGTAGCTTTAAGCGAAAAAGAAGTTGCCTTCTTGCGAACATTTGACTGCGACTGAACTGTTTACCCCCTGGTACCGTTGTCCCCTGTAAAATATTGTGCTTCATCTTTCTTTTTCTTCACTTAATATACTAGAGTTGTGAGTGCGCGCTTGTCTGTGTTCTGTGTTCCTTCCTCGTTTGTCCTCGTCTCTTTGTGCGCGTTTGTTAACCATGTTCAAGTTTCATCGACACGCAAATTGCAGTCTGTCGGAACATTTCTTCGCGCGTGCATCACTCGGGCGCGTGTTAAACTACCCGACCCACCCCGGTCACGCGGCTTCCCGGTGACAGTCTGCGGCAGTTCATTACAAAAATGTGAATGCACCTGCCCACCCGTACACGCCTCGCGGTGGCACTCGTACAGAAGGTCCCGTACAAGTGCACGTAACCTCACTCGCCGGCAGACCGCTGCACTCCTAACAAAAAGTAGAATGTTGTCAAAGAAACGAAGCAAGATATGTCGATGAAACGAGTGTCGAGGAAACGATCTGTCGATGAAACGTCGCAGTGTCGATGAAACAAGCTGTCTGGGAAAGATCTTTCGATGAAACAAGTGCCATTGCAGCAAACAAACTGTTTCGAGGCGCGTCGCTTAAAGACCATCGCACCTGGCAACATTTTTAGATTCTATTGCCAGAAAAATGCATACTAAACAGATTAAAAAAACTTCACGTCCCTCTGTTGTCAACGTTGAAGACCTCGAATTGGATAAGGAGCAGCTGGTTTGTCCCCATCAGGCAAATTGAAATGGTTCTGGTCTGGAGAACAAGGACTTGTTATCGGGCGATATTGGTGCAAAATTATTACGAGTACAGCGAGCTCGGCCTGAGAGTTAAAGAGTTAACGTGGGGCTCTCAAGCCTCGGAGGGGAATGGCGAGTGCACACCGACAGTGGGAAAAGACCACCTACCTATATTATCCTGTTGCAAGCCTTATCACTTCAGCCTTCAATGGGCTCTGCATGATTTGTCATACGGGATAACTTCTCAGCAGCCCATTCAACGGATCCTACGATTCCGTTTCAACAGCATCGCCAAGCCTTCCAGGAGGCGACCCACCTCATCTGGGTACGAGGAAGGAGTCTAAATCGTAACCTGCTCCTGTTTAACTTCTGTGCCAGCTGACTGAGGTACTACAGCAGCATCAACATAAAAGCGGATGACCTATGTTCCAGACTCAACTTAATTGAACCACAGCATAAAAAAAAAACTCAGGAACACCTCCGTTTATTCTGAACCGGCTCAGAATCCATTCAACATCTCAAGACGGTATTTCATTACTTCACACATCGCTGTCCTCCGGCAGCCAGTCTATCGCTGCTATATGTGCATTGTGGTTCTTATGGACGCCGAAAAGGGGCGATGTAGTCCTCACACAAGCTGAGTAGCCAGATTTTGTTTCGGGGGGGGGGCCGCAAATGACAAACGCTGTATGAGGGGAGGAGGAGAGGAGGCCCCCAGCAAAATGGAAGATTTCGGGGGAACCGGGCCCCCCCCCCCCCCCGTGGCTACGTGCCAGCCTCTACGCTACACTAGTTTTGTAGGCTCAAAACTACAGGGCTCTATGGCAGACCGATTCACTTCATCACAGCGTTCCCACAAAACTGACGATATCAAGCTTCAGTCGAACTGACACCAGGCCCAGTTACCAGCAATGGCGTTGGCATTCCCCAGATCTCAGTCCTCTCACTCAAACTTCATCAATGCTGTAGCAGACATTTCCTCGCGTAATGCAATCGGTGCTATTTTTACAATATATCTCAAGCGAGTACAATGCCACCTTTGAATTTAGTAAATTTATGCCACACACCTTTAAACCGCAACTCGGCACTGGACAGCCTGCTCCTCATCCACCACAACGTGTTAGCCAAATCGCCTAAGTGAGACCCAAGAGTCATAATAGCCGTCGACTTCGGGGGAGCTTTGACGTCCCTATTTTGCTTCGAAACTGATCACTGGCAGTTAGAGTTCGCTGCCCGCAGTGCTGACCAAACCCGCAGCCAGGTTTTTTTTTGGGGGGGGGGGGGGCGGAGGGGGGCATTTATGATGCCACGACTTCCAAGCGTCGGAAGAAAGAGGGGGATTTAGAGATAAGAGGCGCAGCTCCAGCCGCCGGGACCCCGAGGTCTTTGGTGGAGAAAATGAAAACAAGAGCCTAGTGATTTGCGTGCTCGTCACCATTCGAAAGACTTCTATCACCTTCTCCTGACGCTGTCAGAGATCTACCAGCGTCGTTGTGGCAAGACAAAGCGGAAACCGCCGCGATATTGCCGTCTTTGCGTGTCTATCGGGAGCTGACTGACACTGTTGGGTGCGGCGTCCTCTGCTCTTTAACTGGTCGTTTACGCAGAGACCAGTTTGCCCGATGGATTCAGCGCCGCAGGACATGGGCATAGGAAGTTCTGCCCAGTCGTTCACGAGGTGAGCTTGTTAGCATGTTTCTCGGTGCAGCGTGACGGCGGGTGCCCCTCTATGATTACCGACTTGCACAGGTCTCAGCCTCGATTTGCATGTGAAGCTACATTTAGTGTCAAATCTGAACCATACGGAAATGGTCTATGGTCGTCTATGGGAAAATCCCGGCTGTGAGCTATCACCGCTTATGGCCCTCATATGAGCACAAAAAAAAACTTAAACCATGCTATATATAAAGCAGATGTTTTTATATATTTAAATTCGTCTTAAAAGGGGTAACAAACAGTAACGAGATAACTAAGTCTGGCAAAGTGTCGCGATGCAAGCAATACATTGTAAATGTATTTCACTAGTGAGGTCCAAATACATTTTCAAATGCATCTCGATCAAGCGATACAGATACTCGGAAGTATCTCTAAGGTAATATCGCGATACATTTTATCGCGATACTGCCCAACCCTGCGTATAGACCTATGGCAGGTTTGCCGGCTGTTCTCCATTGCCTTTCCTCGTGTTGACGTTCGCAATCTTACCTCGGCGCTGGCGTCATCTCCATCTTCCGTTTTTCTAGTCATAATTATCCCTTTCCATCTCATCCAGTGTATTTTCACTGTTCTGTAAGTACTATGTATTTTGTAGCGTTAACGTCTTCATACTTATGCCGTGTCGCTGTCACGTTTGTCACCCCTAATATGCATTTCTTCTATGCGCTGTACTTTTTTTAATATTTAATGTATTTGTCAATCGTGCCAACGAAACGCTAAAGCCGCTGCTTACGGTGATATCGAGTTGAGTTATGCTTTTGTCACAACAGCCTATCGCGCTATAAGCTCGTCTGTTGGACTCGAATAAAATCTTGAGAGGGCTGTTTTGATTGCCAGTGCACATGCCATCAGTGTGGCAGATCAACGACGTAACAATCGCGACGCGGAGACCCGACTGCGACTCGATACTGCCGACCGCGGTCACTCTGCCAATTCTGAGCGTGAGACTCTCGAGCACCTGATTAGCTTGCTGAAGATGCAAGACGCTTCTCTTGCCAGTGCGAATCCTTGCCCTTCGAACGACAGCGAAGCGTTTCCAGCGCCCGGTGCGCCCTACGCGGCGTCCTCCAACAACCGTTCGCGCCGCATCGCAGCCCTTGCCGTCTGCGAGCGCCGGCGGTTCATCGTCACTGGGGTTCATATTGCTCCGGGGTTCACAAATGCTCGCATTCAAGTAGCGACGAAGAACCACCTGCGCTCGTCAGACTGCCAACAGGCGCCAGAAAGGTTGCGGGCGTTGAGCGGGCGGTTGCTGAGCAGGCGCTGCTGCGCAGGGTACGCCGAGCGCGAGAACGTTTTCAGCGTTCGGCAACGGCGAGGGATGAGCCAAGATAAAGCAGCGTCCAGCCTCACCAGCCGTTTAGCACGCTGCTCGAGAGTCCCACGCTCAAACTTTTAGCAGCAGCAAACGCGGCTGTCGGTCAGCGTAGTCGCGGTATAACACAGTCGCGGTTCATTCTTCCAGTTTAAATTATAGTCGCGAGTTATTCGGCGCAACACATAGGATCTTCCAAACCTCGCTTTCGGTCACTTTCAAGCTGTTTCTTTTCGTTAGACCTGCGATTTCTTTTAAATACGCCCATTAGTTCGAGGTGGTGATATAAAAACCAAATGGCTGACTCAAAAGGCATTTAAACTACCGACACGTGTTGACGATTTTGCATTTTTTGAAACAAATGTGTCCCTGCGGGATTAAAGCAAGGAATATTTCGGACTAGGGGTAATATCTTAAAGTAACAGTTTTTGTTAATATTTTATTTTGCGGGTGTACCAAAAGCAAGGCGACACAGCATGTCAATTTTAAATCGATATATTGGTAATTTAATGCTTTCGGGAAGAATTGTACAGCATCTAGAAAGAACAGAGAACAAACTTGCTCAACCTAATTATTTTCTCTTAAATATAACAGAAGTGGCTTCACTCTCTGATATTTAGGGCAAAGCTTTATTTGACATAACCCACAAAATTATGTAGCTTGTTTTATGTTTTCGTAATTAAGTACATTACTTTGTTTTTATTTTGAGTACAAGCTCAATATAAATTCGTACTGGTTTCTTGCCGTAACTGAATAATTGCTAACTTCAAGTTGGTTTCGTAAGAATTGTGACAATTAACATTATAACTATAGTTCCCAGGATTGACCATGGTAGTGCCGTCATAGCTTCTGGTCTGAATTACGCATTAAAGCTATGGTTCTCTGCATTCCTTTGAACTTTTCGCGAACCTGTCTAATCTGAGGTCACGCAGACCCAGCATTTTCCCAAAACTCATGTGGAAACCTGCGACAGCTGCAAGCCCGTGTTAAGCGCTTTTTGTTGGGCTGTCACCTTTAGCGGACGTACGTCATGCCGAAGGCGTAAACGGCAGGTGAGAATTACGCATGAAAAGCATGCTTGATGGGTATAAAAAGTACAGTTTCCACTAATTTGCAACAAGTAGTTGGACGTCGGCTTTGGAAAAAACGGTCGTCCTCTAAACCAGAGATGCCGGGGTTCAGTCTCAAGTTGTGGACCGTAGCGCTCTTTTCTTTCTGCTTGGCCGAGAAAGGTGATCGATAATACGCTCTTGAGTCGGTTAAATCATATAGAAAAAGATCTGAACTTTGCTTGGGTTAACCTGAACAATTGCGTTGCAGAGCATGGGATCGTGTACCCGAGGATGCTTGAAAGCAGATCAGCCACGGGAGAGAGGATGCTGAAAATTAACGATGATTTGACGTTGACTCTGCAGAAGAGTAAGGTTTTCACCGACAGTTTTCTGTTTAGCACGACGAAGGACAATGAGCCTATCGATTACTACGTGAGTATGTGTATGATATTGTACCGTAGAAAACCTTGCGCCAGGAGAAACACTTATTATTTCGGAAGAGCTGAATGAACGCTTTGCAGTTTATAGTGCTTGATCTCTTTTCTATGAATATGGTGTTAAATTGAATACAGTTTTTGTGCTCTCGAATCAATGTACAAGCAAAAAAAGCGTGTTTTTGCGCACACATGGGGCACCGCAACACACTTAAAAGAGTCTAGTAAAATAAGCTAATTGGCTAGATTTAAACTCCTGAGTGCAACGAGCAACAAACATAATGTGTGCGAAACTCTCTTGTGTTTTAAAACATAATTCGTTCTGAAAACGCCATGTTAAAAGAGGTAACAAAGGTTTCTTTATGTCTTCGTAAGTATGAAAGATACACATTTAAACCAAACCTTAAACGTTTCATTCTACATATCCTGGAGCGTATTCACGCCGAATTCTATTGTGATTGGACAATAATAGAAACACTAATTGTAAAAATTGCCAAGAACTTTAAAAAAACGCAATCGAATTTTACCATAGATGTAACCAATACCTAGGTTTACTTCTCAAAATGAATGTGATAGCGGGCGAAGCCAAAAATGTGAGGAACCGACGCACACGAAAATGAATCGAATTTATGCATTTCTGTGTAACCGGGAGGAATTCATAGGCGTATATGAGTAATTTCGCGATCATATTCGGTCCTTATTATTTTGTACATCGTGGAATGAAGATTCAAACATAATAACACAACCTAAAACACGAAATCATATTTTTTATAACATTGCCTCTTTTGACCCGCATGTTCATTAAATTATTTTAATATTCGAACGCGTGTTACTAGATCACTGCGATAACTACGATAGTGATAACCTAAGCTTCGCCGACGCCTCTGTTCATACAAGCGGAGACCCAAGGAAAACCGGATTATTTATGTTCACAATATTGTGATTTATTCTTATAAGTTCAAATTTCAGTCACCTTCAAAGCACCCTCCGCATGATGCAATACATTTGTCGAGACATTTTTAATGCCCTAAAGAACATTTTAACTTCTCGGTATTGGTGCCTTTCAGTACTTCAGCCGTTTTTGTTTCACCTCTTCCTCATCCACTAATCAACTCAACTTGTGAACCTTTTTCATCTGGGGAAACAAGAAAAGTCACACAGGGCAAGGTCGAGAGAACAGGGAAGGTGGGGAACGGGGGCCATGCGTTTTTGGTCAAAACTGCTGAACACTAGCGGTGTGAGAAAAATGACAACCCGAGTTTTGGAAAACAGGAGACTAGTTTTCCGACGATCGCGAGGTTTGACCAGTTTTTGACCAGAAACGTCTTGATCCCCGTACCCCACCCTCGCTACTCACCCGACCTCGCGCCGTGTGACTTTTTTGTGTTTCCAAGAATTCAAAAAGTTCTCAAAGTGAAACAGTTTGCCGATGTGAAAGAGGTCAAACGAAAATCGGCAAGGATGCTGCAAGGCATCAGAGTCGACGAATATAAAAGCTGTCGAGAGCATTGAAAAAAAATGAAACGACAAGTGTATTGTACCAGACGGAGAGCACTTTGAAGGGTGACTAAAATTTGAACGTCTAAAAATAAAAATAAAATCCTGTAAACATAATTTCCGTTTTTTTCTTTTTTTCTGTGTGTGTTTTGTTGGGGGGGGGGAGGTGTTTTTCTTTCGTACATCGTGTAGGTATCGGGCATTGCTGTTGAAGCTACAGGAAGGATCTCTAGAAACTGTCTTGTATTAAGGGATTTTCATGCACCGCCGTCCCGCAACCCTCCGCGAGATGGGGAACTCTGCAGACAAAGCTAGCGGCGCGCATAGCGTCGTCTTCATTGCGGAGACGTAGCGTAGGGAGAAAAATGTCTCCGAAATTATGCCTTTCACTGTGGCGTCGGAGGCCGTTCCGGCGGACCCCCAAATAATCTGAGTAAAATGCGATCATTACGGTGTTCTTATGTTTTTTAATGCGAAAGTATTACCTGTCCCATGGGGTGAGCGAGCTGACGTCATCAGCCGCGCCAAACGGCAGATAAATTCCCGAAGCCGCGCTCTGGGAAAAGCATTCCCAGCTTTGAAACCATGCAGAAGGCCACGCAAAACGACAGTGATATGAAGCCGCCGTAGCGAGTCAGTTTCAATTAACGCCTCCCCATGGCGCTGCGTATCCGCGAGGCAGCGGCTTTACCGCTCCGCGTCCAAGGGTCAGCGTAGCGAGGAGAGCGCGCGCCTCGCGCCATCGACGCAGATACGCTGCAGACGAAATAAGGGATCGGAGGAACGACTATGCATGTTTAGTTGGCACTCACAACTCATACGAAGTGCTTAGGTGTTTCTCGAGCCTTTTTCTTCTATGCTTAATCTAAACGGCTTGTAATAAATATTTCCAGCGGGGTAAAAAGTCCTCATTCAAGAAGGTGACCCAAGTGATAAGATTTGGTACTAGTCAATACTCTGTATAAGTAAAACTGCAGAGAAGCGCGGACGTCGTGTTTGCGCCAAACAGTGTCGCGCAATGTAGTACATCTTCTAGCCGTTGCCTGTGCTCGGGCTCATGTTGAAAGAAAGAATAGGCAATATTTTGTGCGGAATGTCACAAACTGTCTGGGCGCACACATGATATTTATTCGAAGTCTGCTCGTTCCACCGCTAAATGTTGATAAAACCTCAGACAATTGTTGAGATGTCCAGAACGTCTATTAGCATTGATTAATTTTAAGAGCATGCATCATTTTGTAAGGTGTTCATCAGAACCCTCACTTCTTATGGTAGGAGGGGTGAAGGTTCGCTCGAAACGCAGATAAGATGTACGTGGTCATGTCTTATTATCGTGCACACTAATAGAAATCATTATTTCTTATCGAAAAGCTAAGACTACATTATATCTACACATGCTGAGTGACGCTCCCTGTAGGGCTGACAGCACTTCATGCATTTCAAAGGCATTACAAAGGCAAACCGTCGGCTCGTGTGTTAGACCAAATTTAATTCCACCCTGACTATGCAGATTTCTTAGCCTGGTCGACACTCTTTGCCTGAGCGACACCAGCATTTTAAGTATCATATTAAAGACCAGCTGTTGCGATTCACGGTGGAAGTTCAGCAAATATTGACACCTAAGAAAAACGATATTCGGAAGGTTAAGTGCGTGATATTGACACAGAGCACTGCGTTTTACGTGCTAACATCATACTCGGTGCGGCAATGAAGAGTTCATTGATTTGTAGAATTATTCTTGCGGCATCGCAAATACAAAAAGGTCGCTCTCATAAGCCGCTGATGCTATGTTTTTCTTGTGATTTCTTTAAACGCAAGCATGGTTAGGTGGTTGTAGACAAGGAAACTGTTTTTGCCATCATGTCTTTGGCAATGAAATATCTTATATGATATATATTCAATTTATATTTATTATACAGCCTAGTAGTTTCACCTCAAACTACTCATGAATTAAGAACTCACGTGGCTCAAGTCTTCCACATCATTGTTACGCCTGTCTTCTGTTTTCTTAATGCTTATAACAATGTGTTTATACGCGACCGGTGCATCATTAAGTAGAAAGGCAAGAAAAGACCAAAGCTAAAATACTTTAAATTTCAAGAAAGAAAAAACACGTCCTGAAAGCAAAGCAGTTCATACTCGCACAGTTTGCTTATAACCTGAAGGCCCTGCATATCCGACCTAGACAAATTTGGGTAAACTGCGATTATCAGGCGTCCTATGTATCAGGCGAGTCAGCAAATAACGATACCTGAGCTGCTGCATCAATAAAACTAAAACTCTTCTTTACAGATGCCTTGAGAACAAGCAGCATGAAAGTCGGTTAGACATGAATCAAACTTATGTGTGTGTACATGTTTACAGGTGAGAGCCGAAGATGCCGAACGAGACATATATCACGATTCTACTCACATGGCTTCTGTAAAAGTCACAGACGAGGATGGAGTGGAAGTGGTGGGTAAAATAAGTACCATATTTCATGATTTCGAACAATATAATGCGATGGAACGTTTTCCTAGGTTTAATGTGTCAGTAGGAAGACGTGAAAGTTTCATCGTTTGGTACAGTTACTCAATTATAGATATTTATTGATGTTTTCCTACTTTATTTTAATGCATACATTTTTCTATGCTACCTGTTAAACTCCTATTAAAAATTTTGATACGTGCAACAACATTGTTTCTCGCTTGTAAACATTCAGATTTCATAGTTCACGCTGATCAGTTCGCAAGTTTTGATAGTCCTTTTCATAAAATGTAATTATTGTTCGGTGGTTAGGCCAGCATGAAAACAAACTCCATTAATTAGTTTCTTCAAAGCTCCAGCACATTACCTACCAAAAATAAGTAATACAAAAAAAATAATAAATCGGTACATTGCACAGTTTAAAATACTTGTAACATACTAAGCATTCAGAGGTTAGGAATTACAATGCGTTTCGTTACCACCCCCACAAGTCCTAAACGTGCTTTCACGAATTACTAAACGAGTAAAACTAACTAAACTGCACAGCTTCCTCAGCTTGCTTATCACCATTCTAGATATACATAAATTAATTCTGATCCTTTTAACGCGTGGTAAATACAGGAAGGAATTCTTGGACAAAGGCTTCGAGTTCAACCCTTACCTGTGGCTGCACGAAATGGTGAAGGACTCAAAGCGCACAGGCTGTATGAAATTGATGCACACGAAGCAACATCTGCCACACGATTACGGTAAGGAGTTAAGCGACAGTATACTTGTGTCATATGGAATGTTATAAAAAAATAAGATTAATATTATTTGCACCTTTATAAATATGTAACATCTCATGGCGTACATGCTCGTGATCTGTTTTCTAAATAGTGTAGAAACTTACATATGTGCTCGCTGACTTCATCTTTGTGCAACATTTCATAATTCACGGTACTATATTTATACATCATCAAAACCCTTCAAAATACTATTGTCGCCTCCTCCAAGAGACCTTCAGGTTTAAAGCGACTACGCATATATATAAAAAAGCCCCCAAAACGAGGCACTGGATTGCATTTTTCCAGATAGCTGGCATATTTCGGTTATTCAAACACAATAATCTGTATCTGAAGGCTGAACGTAATATAAGCATCTCATTTGAACGGGCGTGATCAGTGTTGATGGATCTATAAAGTGGGCGAAGATGATCGAAACTGATATTTGCCACTTGATAACAAAATACGTTGTAACGCGCTCAAGCAATCTTATCTGGTGGTGTTTACTAGTGAACCTGTGCGAGTGCGGTTTACATCGCCGCTGCATATGTTTGAAGCTGCACATTGCAGACAGACCGAAAAGAAAAAAAGCTTTCAACCTGTTGACGCGTGATGCCTTCCGCTGTTCGTAGCTATGTTTACGCTTAGGAGCAGGCGCACTAGATCTTTATCGGTATCGTCGCTAAGAATATTCTAAAACAGAATACTGTTTCTATTTCCGAATTTTTCGTGTTTTTAAATTATTTCACTTTATATTTATTACTGGGAACATACTCGTTATTTTATAGGTACACCAAATGATACCAAGGACTACGTTGAGTCGAGAGCTGGAAGCACAAAGTACCCAAGTACGTTTTGCACCAACTTATAACTTACTATAATAACCCTGTTATTCCCGTCATATTAACTTATTATTCTCCCGCATATTAATCAACCGACAGAAACTAAAACTAACTGAAATTAACGTTTTTTAGCATAGTAATCACCAGCCTCGTTTACACAAATGAGCATACACGTTCGATGTACAGTTCTAAAAGATTATGCTTATTGGCACCCAATAAAACTGTAATGTGTTGCACTCTGACAACATTCACTGCAGCGGTTTAAGGAGGAAGGTTTTGTTTATTCCTTTTTTTTGCGTGTGTGTATGTTTCAGTGTATAAAATACCCATGGAAATCCTATCCTGAAGTATGGGTTGTGGCGGATAGTGAATTTTCGAGACAAGTTTAACTTCAAAACGAAGATAAAGTAATAACTTACTTCGCAGTTCTTATGAATGCGGTAAGATCCTGTCCATATACCCATCAATTTCATTTGATTGTTATTTGGACTATATGTGCAACCACTTTCCTAAGAAGCACAATTTGCTCGTAGCATGCCACATATTATTTTATTTAACATGCCACAGAAAAGCTCCTAGCTGGTGTCTTTTAGAAAGGTGTCCATGAAGCAAACGAGAGTAACGAATCCTACAACCGATGTCCAAAATTAGCTGCGTTTTCATGCGCAGTGGGGTGACTTGTATGGGGAGACTAAATATATAAATTGCAAAACAAATTTACAGTACAATGAAATAATTTTGTCTCTGTTGCCACTTTGCTTTGAGCAGAAAGTAAGAAAATAAAAAGTCGGGGATTCGGTATACCGGTAACTACATAATTTGAGCGCCGGTTATTTGCGAAGCTAAACGTTATTAGCTATAATTATATTGCCTTCGTCAAGTGACAAAATATCTCGAAGAATGGCACGATTTAAGTCAAAACAACCGGTAAAACGAAAACAAGCGTAAGCCGGTGCTTCTTGTGGCACTGGTGAGCTCTGACGAAATACCAAAGCCTAGAGTAAAAAGTTAACATTTCTGGGGTTATTCAAAAATTATATTCTTCGGGCTCAAAATTGATCACTGAAGTTTTTAAGTAACATATTTTATGTTTAAAACCACTAACGGCTTACCATAGAAAAGTAGGTACTATAATTTCATTTATTACTTCCTTTCTGAATCAAATAGGCTATGCCTATTTTCGTGGTCGTCCGTGACAGTGTAATTTAGAACAGCGGTCTCAAACTCATTTGAGTTTGAGGCCAGGTAGTCCACACCGGAAAGGTCGAGATCCAACGTGAGACGGGAGAAAGGGGAGGGGGGGGGGTCAAGAGGCTTTTAAGAGAGCAACCTCGCGCTCTTATGCTTTTCATAAACTCAATTTTTCCAGTGACATTTTTAGATTTTGGTTGTTTATATGACTTCTTTGTGCCCTGCCCTGACGTGATAACTCCAACTAGATATAACACCACCCCGCCAACGTTCTGTCATTCTTAAGGTCACACTGTCGTTCCCCTTGCTCAATTTACTCAGAGACTCACGAAGCTCAACATATTTCTGAAAAAAAACAATGAGTTAATTTGACAGTTCTTGCTTTCCTGGCGATTTTTATTATAGCACTCTGGACGAATACTTGTCTGTCAATTGTGATATTTTTTGAAGGCGAGAATCCTGAGCTCGTAGCTATATCTTGACCAGTTGCTTCTGCTGATCGAGAGATCGCGCAGCCAAGATGCGTCCTTCAACGAATTGCTCGGGCTTGCAGCCTAGTGGCGGAATGGTGGTACATTACAAAAAGATGAAAGCAAAAATAAAGCGGAACAATGGTAAATAAACACAGGTAAGTATAAACTACATGAATACGCCAAGAAGGGCAAAGCTACTTTTTTAGCGAAAATTAATCGACGACATACGATCAAAATGGCGCACATGCTCGTTTCTCATAGCATTCGAGACATGGGAACCGGGACTCGTAAAGGAGTATTCACACGAGGGAGAAATCCCGGGATTTCTCCTGGCACGCGCACGCATCACGAGACGAAAACGCGAGGCTTTTGCAGCATCGCAAAGCCTTCGGACGTTTTCGTCGCAGGATGCGGCAGCTGTGGATGCGCGATGCTCGTGCAAACTCCTTAACCGGTTGCCTGCGGGACGCGTCACAGCGGGTCACGGACCGCATGGGGTCAGCGGGCCGCGTGTTTGAGGACCCTGCTCTTGAACACACAAATTCCGGAAGTATTTCTGTTCAGGAAAATACCGCTCCAGTCAATTCTTAATTCTCCTACACGCGTTTGGCGTTACATGGAGCTTGAATGTGTTCGTCAAAATGAGAAAAAAGTGCGCTGACATATGGTCTTCGTTTCGATGACAACAAAGCACGGACGTGTTTTGCTCAGTGCCGCAGTGACGTCAATTATCGTCATGATAATTTGGAACCGAGCCTTTGCTGCCATTTTTGCATTGCAACACACTGCAGTAAAACGTAAAAACAACCAGCAGCATCTGAACCTTGGACAAAACACTATATGAATCGTCTTGACCAAACGACACAATATGCCTGCAACACATTTCTTCTATTCTTCTTTATCAGGCAAACCTTAGGTACGCGAGTCTGGTATTTCCAAGGTGCAGCTCAGGATTACTGGTATAACCATGAACAGAAGTTTAAGTGTTTATTTTTATTATAAATAAGAGACAATATTGTAAATGTATTAAGTCGCAGAATATGGCAATATCTTTTGTTTTTCCTTCGCTCTACCACCTGAATGTTGCGAGACGAACCATACATTTGTCAAAGTGAGTGATATAAGTGTACCGTAATATTTTATTCAAAGAAACACTGGAAAATTTCAACACCTACATGAAGTAATGATTGTGAGTAATGAATCCGATACGTTTCAGACAATGTAAGAATACAAATATAATTTATTTAAAATAATGCTACCTAACGTTACGAGACGTACTCGTAATGTAGCATTTTAAATCGAAGCTGAACACCTGACGTCCTTAAAAATTCGGAAACAAACTAAGTCTCTCAGTGGAATATTGATAGTTTCTGTTTTCGATTTGTTTTTCTCAACAACTATTCTAACCTCCGCTAAGTTTTATCTGGTTCAGATATCCGTCCTCATTGTGCTCAGCGTGCCTACTAGGGTTGCTTCATATCTTGTGTGCTCCTTGTTAGGTGATCAAGATCCCAAGTCTCTGTGGTTTGCTAATTTTCTTCTGGGGCCATCCGGGCTAACCTTGATTCTCAGTGTGCTTTACGTTTAGGTTCGTGGTCTCAAACAGCCGGAAGAAAATAAACATTATATCTTAATGGAGACGACAAATAAAGAATAAAAATTCTGTTCATAAAAACGATGTTTCGTCATGAAAAATATAAAACTTGTAAACAAAGGACTTTAACACAGCCACCCACATTATCTGCAAGCCTACAAAATATAACCGTTCTTAAAGCAATAGGGGGTGGCGTAAATTACTAAGATTATATGAAATAAGTTTGCTAATACAAAACTTGATTATAGGCGCAAAATCCTACTCTGTCTTCACATCGCCTCAAAGCATTGTTCGTTAGCAAAAGGAACCCGCAGTACAAGCAGAAATCACGTTCCGTTTTTAGCAAGATGTATTCGTACGTTGCGAAGCACTATACCACTAGAGAAGTAAATGATGACTATGACGTCACACCACCGGTTGATATTACTGTTTGAATGAAAGCAAAATATTTCATTTTCTGCTGCTATAAATTCATATATACTTTGAAATATAATCATTTAAACGTTATTGTTTTTTCTCACCTTTATAAAAAATATGCTGAATGGTAATAACAACCATGTCGGACTGAGGTGTGAGTCCGTCACCTTAAAATGCGTTACATCTTCGCACTATCATCTACCTTGGTAACCTAAATGTTGTGAATGCTTGGTAAAATTACGGCGTACCACTTTCGTTGCGTCCTATTGCTAATCCTAAATATTAGCACATAGCATTTTGCAAATTCAATTTGTAAGGGCCATATTTCTTGGCACTATAATTCTTCCGCTGTGAAATAACATCCCATTTTATTTCATTGATCACCAGTTCAAAGTTATATTCATACGACTTTTGCAAACTGCAAGCATGCTGAGCAAATTACATATTAAACAAGCCATTGAGTAGTCGCATGTGGTCAATGATCGGCTTAGAATGTTTATTCACAATTGTGTATATTAATTGCGCCTAAAAATATCTGGACGTTGCATACTTCATTATTATTTGCACTTTAATTCTGCTGCATGTTTTGCACCGGTCTTGTGTAAAATCTGAATAATGTATATGCTGACAAAGCTCATAAATCAATTAAGAAGCAAAACTTCACGCTAATATATGTAGCAATTCTCTTTTTCTCTCCTCCGCGACTATGGGATAATCAGAGTGAATTATTTTGAATTGAAACTCAATCAATCTGTTCGAAGTGAGATAAAGTTTGCAACAACAAAACTCAGTAGCTAACCTATCTCCGCTATATTAATCGAGAAGATTTCGGTATTTTAACGAACCAGATGAGCGTAACCATTATCGTTTCAAGTGCTTGAAAAAAAAGGTTAATTTATGGGTGCTTGCATATTCTGTAATATCTTGAACATCCCATGAGAGATTTTACAAATACCCTATCTCTAGAAGCAGAATGGACAAGTAATGAACTGAATTTAAAGGATTCAGTTCTGTCTATCTTGACGTCGAAATGATTTTGTTGAAGTAAAGCCTTCCCGCATTCTGAAGAAAAACAACAAATCGGTATTTCGAACTATTGTTTCAACAATCAGTTTGCTTTTGCAAAATACGCTTGTTGCCGGAAACAGAGCAAGCCTAGTGCGAGTGGTGAATGTGAAGACCGCCTCGACGAGTTATTACGGAGCCTATGTTTTTCCCCTCATGAGCTAGCGCATAAGTAATTAAGCTACGTATTTGCGTATTTCGTGCGCGGCCGAGCTAATTTATCATATATGATATGTTGCCAACCGCTTGTATTTCTCGAATCTGACAGCTGCTTGAAACAAGCACACACGCACGTATGTTCAAATTCTACGTTAAGAAAACGGTAAATATTAAATCTGCGTCGGTAATAAATAAGTGGCATTAATCATCGTTCGGCTTTAAATGATTAGGAAAAATGACCCTGCTTCAACATAGTGAGCTAATATTTTTTACAAATGCAAAGCGAATACGATTGACTCAACTTCTGATGAAATATCGCTGCCATTGTTGGAACCCCAACGACCGATATTAACAAGGACGATGGTAATGAGCTGACAGGTAATTGCGCCTCTATCAAGTAGGAGGTGCCACTGCAGTGTACAAATAACCCAGGGGTCAAAATCAAATTGATGATGATAGGCTGTAATTTAACTTCCGCCTATACTGGAACTGTGCATTAATGTAAACGCTAGCTCACTAATAAAGGCAAGTAACTGCGAACGCCTGCCGTGGACAACCTTGCTCAGCTGTTTCGTCTGCTTTCAGTCCGACATGTACAGTGGTCCCCAGTTTTAATAATTCACGCGATATGACCGCCGGGCCGTCCAGCATTGTGCTCCCGGAGAGGTGCGGCGCCGCCGGGAGAGATATGCGCACAAAGATTCCATCGGTTCGAGCGTCACCGCCGGGTTATTCCATGGTCGCACAGAACTTCTGCTCCGGTCTGCTGCTGCGAGCTAACTCTAAGGCCTAAACAGCGTTTGCTTATCACTCGCTTTTTTAATTTTTTCGGCACAAAATAGGAATTGGTCGCAAATTCACACCAAACAACAGAACCAGACCGCAGAGTAAACTATCGTCATTGCAGCACCATATACTCAACGAGGAGGCTTAGAGTGATAAACCAGTTCTGGAAGTGGCACTTCCGGTTGCCGCCATTTTGTGCGCAAAAGTGACTACACGTCACGTGACTCACAAGAGCCAGGTGACGTCAACGGTAGGATGGCAGCGCCCAGAGCTGGGGAATGCGTGAGTTTGTTCAGGTGCGCGGTAGCCGCGATGTAGCTGCTTTCCGACGACTTCCGGTCTTCTTCAAAGCCAGACGCAGGTATAATGTAGGCCATGGGTTGTATCGAGACTTATTAATTTTTCCGCACGATCGCCCTGTATCATCTGATATACACCTGCGACAGCATCAGTCGTAATGCCGTACCAGGCTCGGATTCTGACAAGTCTGAGGGTCGATAGAACTTTTATGCTTTTAGCATGCATCTTCGCTTTCTCTTTAGCCTTGTTTGAACGCTGAATGTCTGAGAATCGACGCGAAATGGCTACGTCGACGTAGGCCTGTAACGGTTTCAGCCCCTTAGGTAACCGCATAATCCCACAACTTTAGCGAGTAGTTCGCGACTTTACGCCGGTAACATGCACCTGAACGGC